>APFE030522324.1:0-10584 GCA_000404065.3 Pinus taeda | reverse complement strand
TTGAGACCAAGGCACACTTGCTACCACAAAAACACTATTTTTGTCTTCCAATACAATTGCTAGTGTTAGGTTTTAAGTTGGAAAAGTTAATATCAGTTGTTTGCTCATGCTTAGGTTTGTTCTTTCTTAGTTTCCATAGCTTTCTTGCATGATTTCCTATCTATAAACTTATATTCATCATGTTTCTGGTTTCTAGGTCAGAATTAGGTCAAAGTAGATAAATCTCTTCTTTTTAGTCTTTGCTTGAATCAGTTTTAGAAAGAAGTGTGCAGAACACCTATAAGACACTCCAAACTACTCTTCCTCCATCATACAACCTGCTCTAGTCTCTCTCTCAATATTTCCTTCACCCATTCGCCATACTTTCCCAACTTACCTAATTTCTACATTTTTGTGCAACATTGCTTCCTTCATCCTTGAACAGATCCAACCATCTTCATCACTCATGAGCTTCATCTACCAGATCCTAGACCCCTTAACATCCTTATCCATCCTTCATTCCCACTTTCCCACTGTCGTTCCACCATTAACCCTCTAAAATCCATTTTCGCCCTTTTCCTGTAAATCGCCTGCAGACTTCCTGTAGAAGTTCATGCGAGCAGTTTTTCGAGATCTGATCACTATGGAATTCTCCAGAAGGGTGCTAGGGACCCCTTAGGTCCTCTTCTCACCTTCCCAACCTCCTACAAATGCCCACTGCATTTCCTTTTGCCAATAAACCTCTGCATAGTCAAAAATAGTTAAAACACATGCATAATAATTCTGCATAAAATTAATCAAAAATACAGAAAGATGATTTTTCCATATTTTCCTTCAGAAGTAGCTTAAGAACATGAATTTTACCTTTTCAATAGTCAATGGCATCTATTTCAGTAGCTTACATCTCTTTTCTTGCACAAGTAGGGTTAGTCGGTAAAACTAGGGTTTGCTAGGGTTTGCGTTTCCTTTCAGCTTTCATCTTCTTTTTGCAAAGTAGACTAGCCTCTTTTAAGTTAGCTTTCATCCATCACAGTTAAAATCTTCTTCTAAGAACTCATAGAAGTTGGCTTAAGCTCCTAGCGAACTTGTGCCAGCTAATCAAGTGACAGCCTGCAGTAAGAGCTAGTACTTGTGCATATAGCACCATCGCTTCCAAGTTTGTTACGAACTACTGGGTTGATAAAAGTAAAGTAGGGAGCCCCAGGAGTTGCAACATCATTGCTACAATACTAGAGCTCACCAAAAATCACATCAAGTTACCCCTTTACAGGACTCGTAAAAATTAAATAGTATAGGACTCGTTAAGCATGACGGGTTACAGAACCACGCCTTCTTAGGGTTCATTAAAAATATTTCGAAGGACTCGTTTGAATGATGAGCTTACAGGACAAGTATATGTTATCCTCCTCAAGCTTGTAAAAAATAAAAGGTACTTGCCAGTAATGGTGGGTGAAAGTGAGAAAGAATCTTTGTTTTTTATTTGTAAAAGGTAGTATGTCGCTCTTAAACATGACACTATGTCACTTTTTTGTCCAGATTGGGAAATCCATTTGTTACTCAATTGAACATACCTCATTGAAAGTCTTCAGTTGGTTTGGGTTATATTTTTGACTAAAATGTTGTGAGGTCATCATATCGTGTCTCTGATATGTTCAAGGGGAGTTCAACCTTAGTCAAATTACTTTGTTAGTCTTAGATTTCAGTTGCATTGGCCATCCCTGAGTCAGTTCTATATTAATCCAAACTATTGTTCTTCAAAACTTGACATGAGTTTCGTGTCATAGGTCATCTAGCAAAGGATCACTTCCTATAAACTTCAGCTCATTATCTAGGAATTTGATCTTGAAACCTTCAGTACCTTGAGGCCTGCATGCTTTAATGGCAAGTTTCTCACCTTCGATGACAACTTCTCATCATTGGCCTTCGATCAGATTATTCTATTAGTGTCTGACATCAAATCATCTATTCACACTTCATAGATTGTACTGGAAGTACCTTAAGAGCCATTCTCATTATTGGTGGTTCGTCTCACACTTGTTAACGATTCACATCATTAATCAGTAATCAAGTGGTTTCTACCATGTTCAACTTCAAGACATTCACTCGCACGGCTAGATTCGTACTACGGATTGAGAGATGGTGCAAAAGACCTTGGATGTAGTTTCATCCATCCAAGCTGCGTGGAGTTATTAAATATTCATGATTTTAAATATAGATCCATTTATGGATGCGTCCATAATATGTCATTCATGGGCATGACTCTTCATATGTATTTCCACATTATTCTTTGAGACATTTATGTTTTGAGTATGGGAATGCCTACCTCATTAAAGATATTATATATTGCATTGTAACATTTTCTTGATTGTTTTAGGTCTCTGATTGTAGTCTCTAACCCAAACCTTCGCCTTACAAATAACTTGAGCCTTCAAAATATTTCTTTTGAATTCACACTTTAGGGGAAAATCTGTTACACATCATCTTGTCACATTAGGAAAATGACCATCAGTTTGGATCTCTCACTATCCACAAATGTGTCCTAGACCATTCCCATGCAAAAGTTTCAAACCAAATTATACCAAAGAAAGTGGAATTTCTAAATCCTATGGAACAAAGCCTTGATTTTGGCTATATTAGCAGTTTCCTAGATAATTTATGCGCATACACAGAGAAGACCATTAATGCCTGCACACAAGTACGCAATGTCTTCCACAATGACTTGCAAACATGAATTGAAGTACGTGAAAATAAAAAGTAGGGTCTGGAATCATTGTTGGTAGCATCTATCTCAACCAACAATCTTCGAATGAGTGCCTATTTGGTATTGATCCCTCCCATCATGGAGTAGTTCCCCTTCCTTTGTGGTACCTCTATCCCACTAATAGTGGATCTCATCCCATGGAGAATGGATCCATAACTTCCCATTCTTGGCCTATAAAGCTACCACAGGTCTGAGCATTGGGAGATGACTATTGGAAGTAAGTTTATGCTATTGCGATTAGGTTGGAAGGCTTTTCTTGCAAGGAAGAGGGTTGGAGATTGTAGTAAAGACTTGCAACATCAAGCTTATAGTGTTGTAAGGCTTTTCTCCAATATAAAAGACATTTATCTACAATATAAAATCAATTGTTCTTTCTCAATTACTTCTTCATTGATTTAATTTGTAGGATTCCTTGATCACCTACATGGATTTTAGTTGTATATTGATCATTTTATGATATATAATTGGTTAATTAGTCCATTTATCTCTTTGATTATATGTTGTATGCTTTGATCTCTTGTTTGTCTATGTCTTTGCTGATCTATTTCAAGATGATATGGAGAATTTGTCAAGAGTGACAAGAGGACATCTAGATCATCGAGGAGAGAATGGTTGAAAGCTTTGAGGGACTTCATCAATCATTTCATCAAAATGGTATGAGGCCTCTATCATTCTATTTTCCTTCACCCAATCAAAGTCTAGAGAAAGGTCACAATTCTTGTGCGTTTGTTACTAGGGTTGTTTGAAGTCTAGGGAGATCGCTCTTGTGAGTAAGAGGGATTTATCCACATAATAGGTATCAATAGTCATTTCCATATTTTATTTTGTTAACCCCCATGTTTTCAACCTTTACAAAACTATAGGGTTAATTGCCAACACATTTCATTAGGCCGGTGTTGAAAAGTATTTCCAGATATAATTCTGCATAATCCAAGGGTAGTACCCATGTATTTTAGGCATAAGATTGGTTCAATTATTTGATCTTGATTTAGAGATAGACATTGGATAGGTTTTTCATTAGAATGGGGATTGTTACTACTTTTGCCACTGCTCTTACGTTTCAGGAGATAAAGTTTAGAGACTTGCATGTCAGTGATTATATTATATTCAAGATCATTGCAAGCTCACAATTATGATGAGTTGCTTTTAGGTGACATGCAAAAAAATGTTATCTTTATCAAGGGTTGCATGTTTGATCTAATCACATAATATAAATCCTCATTGAAACTGAGTCCAATGAGTATAGTTTCATTAACATGTGATCTATAAATTGTTGTAGGTTGTTCTATTGCACAATTTGTGATAATAGATCCACCAAAATATATTTGAAAATATAAAATCTACACTATGAGGGTTAATTTCTCCTTAGATTTATGGATTTATTAATTATTGTTTTAATGCATGCAATATAAAATGTTATTACCTAGCCATTTCTAACTAGGGAGATCGAAATACACCGTGTAGGATTACTTTTACCATAGTAAAATCACTTTCAATTTAGGAAATGATTTAGTAAGTCATTTTTATTAAATTATTTATGTTCAAAATAAATAAAAAAATAAAAAAACCATGAGAATAATTGTATAAATCATTATTTATTTAATTTTCTCTAGAAATAATTATTAAATCATTATTTGATCATTATTTCTTAACATATTTAACTAATTCACCTTGGAATAATTAAATAAATCTCTATTTATCTATTATTCCTTAATTGTATTTTGGAATAATGTTAAATCACTATTTAATAATAGTTTCAAATTCACACCTTTCTTAATCCTCACAATGTGATTAATAAATGATTTTATTTGTTAATTAGTTTAACAATTTTCTATATAAAGATATTTTACCATTTTGAGTATCTTTTCCCTCTCCAAAAAGTACAATAAAGTATTCCTAACGATTATATTTTGATTTGGTCAATAATATTTTATTATTTTCCATTTCATAATTCAACTCAATACTTTATCATAAATAAGAGGGTTTTCCATTCATTCTTCACCATTATCACTATCATCGTCACCACTATCGTCTTCCGCATTTGAGCTCCCACTTGAGTTTTATCTTTCTTTTGGGTTTTCTGCATATTGAAAGAGAGAAACAAATCGTTGAAGAATAAGGACATCAAAATGACCCACCCCATAGTGGGGGATTTACAGACCAATGTTGTAAATCTTCTTCACTAGGTGTTTCAATTAAATTATAATTCATTTAAAAACCTTCTATTGGGTTATTACATTGTCTATTTCTTGTTGTTTTGTGTTTTAGGTTATATATGATCTTTTTTTTGCAGGGTTTTTTTTATTTTGTCATTGCATATCTAAAGCATTAACATCCATATCATGTTATTAGGGTAACTTGTCACCAGTGACTTAAGTGAAGCATTTTTGGTACACATACTAATAATTTTCATACTAACAAATGGTGACTCCACTGGTGTAGTAATTCAGATCCTTAGTGATTGTCATTTCAATGCTCTTTAGTATTTTTCTAGATATTTTTAACCTCTCAATTTCTATTTTTAAATCCACTTTATTTTCTGCAATTTTTTTGGTTTCTATTGGTTTTTCTGCATCTTTCTACAAGTCACAAGTACCAATCAAGTAAGATATGACACAATCTAGGTGAAATCTGCAGAGCAAGAGTTGTGGGAGAAAAACAAAAATTTTTGCCTCTTTTATACTTACTGCAACGCACTTTTCATGTATTTTTTTGCATTCCATCGCACTTTTCAAGTCAATTTCCACATTTTGTCATTTTTCAAAAAAAAAACAAAATTTTTCAAATTTGTTGACTGTGTTGCGTGTGTACTAGAAAGGGTTTCAGTTCTTTCTAGAGTCACCCCTAGGCCTAAATTCTCTTAGTAATTTCTAATTGAGGAAGGGAAAATCCCCCTAAGGTTTATAGTACACCTCCATCATTTAGGAAGGGATTTGTTGAGAGTAGGAGTCTAGGGTACAACACTTTCATCCACTAATTTCTAGTTTTTTTTCCACTATTTTACGAGTTTTTTGGATAGGTTGTTTTGTCATTTTACTCTATTTAGAGTTTTTTCTGCCTTCCCCCTTAAAATCACCATGTGTTTCCTAGGTTTTTGGAGCTTCTTGCCTATCCTTTTTCAACATTTTTACCTCTGATTTTTGTTCATTGTTTGCACCATTTTCATTAGCATAGTGCCTTTAGATCCCAATCCCTTAGAAATTAGATCTTTTTTCCATTTGTGTGTTTGAGTTGCTTGTTTTCCATCTTAGTTGCTTCATAGCCTTCTTGGGTGGGGGTTTGTGTGCTTGGATTTTTTGTTCATTTTACTGTCCATTTTCAACATTATTTACAATTTTTCAGCGCTTTACTTTTAGCAGCACATGGCATCATAAAACATCCTCAATTAAATCATCCAATTGACTCATCATTTTCATAGACGCACACCCTAAGCCAACGTGATCTTGGTTAACACTTCCAAGCCAAGACTCGAAACACTACACCTTAATAATTCAACACACATAGATTAAACCCACTTGGGTACTAGGGCCAAAAACATTTTTGTAGTTAGCTGTAGGATCGATGAGGTAGGCTTCCAATAGCACCCATCAATCACTTACATTGATACATAGAAGTTGACGTATTAGGGAGCTCAAAATCATTCACCATCCCACAATCCAAAGTCGGAGTGCATCAAAAACCCAAGCCAGATGGGGTTAGGCTAGGTCATCGTGCGAGCGGTTCTCCTCAAGGCTACCCAACCCTTGGCAGGAAATCATGTGCATTGGATGATCATAAAGAATCTCAATACTTGACCACCTTCATGGGATGAAGGTAACCGTAGTGACCAATCATAGGAAAACACCCTATAGGACTAACTGTGGGTAGTAGTTGGTTCTCTACCCCAACGTTCTCTAGACAGCTCCGCTTGTGGGAATCAAATTCTGTCAAGTAAGAAGACTCTTGGAAGGCCATCTAAAACAATAGATCTAGAACTTGTTTGAGGATTGAGATCACCTATAGGCTAGAAGTCGTTTTTTCTTTAATAGTACATGTTTGATTGAATTAGAGTAGCATATTAATATAGTTAGTTTACACTTTGCACCACTGCACTAGGTGTTTGTTGTTGTTTGTTTCTTTTTTTCTCCTATCACCATTATTTAGTCTATTGAGCATCTTTTTCTTGACACCATTACAGCCCCTAAGCATTTTTCGCAGAGACTTCATGGCCTTCGCCCCGATTTTTCTTTAGGACATCTTAGTCCTCCCCATCGAGTTAGAGTTCATCCCCCTAGTCCCCCATTAAGTCCTAATACTAACTTTAGTTCTTCTTATTCTTCCAATTCTTCCTTTGATTCTGCATCTTCCCAACCATGTACTACCACCATGTCAGGCACCAATGTGGGTGCAGAAAACCAAGGTGGTAACCAAGGTAACCCCACAAATGGAACCTCTATCGTTATAGTCACTATTCTTTCATTGCTCCCCTATATGGCTAGTTTGAGCCTCCCTTATTTCAACCAGCTCATCAACAAACCTCTTCTCCATGACCCCAATTGGCCTACTATGCCTACCAAACTTCCTTCTGACATCCCCGAGTTTGAAGGTAATCTTGGAGAAGACCCCACGAATCATGTTTTCTCTTTTCATATGTGGTGTTCATGTAATTCCATCATTGAAGAATCCATTTATCTTAAACTTTTCCAATGCACCCTTACTGGAGCTGCAGTTAAATGGCATGTGGACCAACTGCATGCCTTCCATTCCACCTTCGCAACTCTCACCAAATATTTTTTTCGTAATTCTAGCTACCCCTCCAATATAATGTCGGTACCGAACTCTTGACCTATTTTCATCAAACTTCTGCCACCTACCTATCCGACCATGTTCAAGAATGGCGCAGAAGGAGGAGAATGTGTAGATCCCCTGAGTTTGAAGATTGTGTCTATATGGATTGGTTCCTTAGAATGATTTTGTCCCCCATAGGTAAAATGTTGCCTCCCACTTCCCCTAGTTTGAGGAAGAAGTGCTCCAAGTAGCTTTGAAATATGACCTGATCTATGCACAATCAATATATGTTTATATTGTCCTTCCTGATCTTCCTCGGCCTGGTGATGATAATGCACCAGGGGAATATCATTCCATTGTTGGATCTATTTCACACCCTCAAATGATCTGATAATCACCCTATGAGTGACCTCAGTTGAAGATTTATTAAACAAAAGATATTACAGACTCATGTCCTGGTGTGTGTTTTGTGCTATTGAAACAACGGATCAATCAGATTGCCAATACACAGACATTTAAATGGAAATACAGCAGAGAAATATAGTAAGCAACACAAAGACACAAACAATTTTTAATAAGGAGTTCACCCCATTCTCCAGGGCTACATCTCCGGTCCAGCTTCAGTGGTGGCCTTGTTTTATTGTGTCTTACATCAGAGAGATTACAATACAAGGACTCAATACGAGTTCTCCTGACAACAGATTTTTCTTGGTAGGGTGGTTCTTGGATTCCCCAAGCCACTCAGAGTACACAAACTCATTCTCTTCCTACCAGCTCTATGACCTTTGGTCTACAGTGGAAAGAGCCAACTGTGATGCTCAATCTAGAAAGATTCCTCTATGGGAAGGCTTGAATCTTCAAGCTCTCTGGTGCTTGATGTTGCCTGTGGTCAGCTCGGCCCTCTGTCTCCTCTGCTTGGCTTTACTATTCTCTGTGTTCAGTCCTCCTCTCGGGTGCACTGTTCACTGTCTCTCTTGGTCGCTTGGACTCCTCTCCGAATCTCCCTTCGGTTGTATTTGTTCATGGATTTAACCATTCGATCCTTATGCCTGTTCGGTTCCTCTCCCACCTGTGTCGATTCACCTTCTGTAGCTACGCTTGGAGTTCCCTGTTTGGCGTCAGCATGAATTCTCGGGCAGTGGCCATGTGTCTCCATATAACTGGTGCCAATATGCTTTGTCGGTTCGTTTTTTCCGTTATGTCATGTGTGCATTCTTTCTCCACCATGGCAGTCAAACGGACTCCAAATCCATTTAGAACGCGGCTTAATCCTCTGTCGATTCTACTTCCTCCATCGGGCACAATCTCAATCGTCCGATCCGGGCTCCTCCAGATCCAACGTCATACGCACGTCGAGCGTGGTTGACTTGCTCAACTGATAGCACATGATCATGGCGATTTTTCTCTCACCTCTACTGCCATGCGTTGATCGCTGAGTGAGATCACTCAACTCTCCTCCAAAACCTCTTACCATTCAAGGGCACCCCAATTGATACCGCCAGTTTTTCAAAGCGTGGGTCCCACCTTTTTCCTTTAGCGCTTTTTGTTTCTCTCCCCCTGGTTCTCTGGCTCCCAACATGACCGAGTGCTTAAGGCTTTTCCATTTTAGCCTTGTTTTCCCAACGATGCGCTAATCGTGCATCAAAATCACCTCCTTTTCCCAATCCAGGGCTCCCAGGGGCTGCTTTGACCTCCTGCACAGTCTCCATGGGCCTCGGTCAGCGTGCTTTGACCGAGGTCCTTGTCGTTCCACGTCGGCTGCCATGGCCACTGGTTCAAGGCATTTTTTGATCACTATTTTGGAATTTTCAAGGATTTGTTCAACTCGATACAGTCAAGGTTCTTCACAGTCTTTTGTGGATCTGATTCGGATCAGAGCCTCCCTAGTGAAAAAGCTTTTGGACCACCAAAAGTTGATTTTCTTCAAGCATCGACTAAGTGAGGAAACTATTGTCTCACTTGTCCAATCTCAATCCACTTCACACTGCTCAACTTTGAACCTTTAAGCCCAATCCTGAGGTATTCCACTTGTCCACTTTGTGTCATCCTTACCTTCCTGTCCAGCATTGTATCTTCCTGCAACTCGTTAAGGTAGTCAGGTAGCAAGTCGTCAATAGAAGGTAATTGACTCTGCTCTTCAGGGTCCTCAATCATTGAAGGTTCAAACAACCTCAAGCAATCTGCGTTCATGACTGAGTAGATGTGCATGTAAGCTGGCAGATCAAGGCGAAAAGCATTCTCACCAACTTTCTCAAGTATCTTGAAGGGTCCATACCTGATAGGTTTTAGCTTTTTACCCTCACCTTGCATTCTGTCCTTGCTGATATACAACCAAACTTGGTCTCCAACTTGAAAACTATGCTCTATCTAATGCTTATCATGCCTAGCCTTGTACTTGGCCTGGCTCTTTTCCAGCTATTCCTGTACTGCCTGGTGGATCTCCTGGATTTGTTCAATAAACCTAGTTGCTTTGTCCACATCATTGTGTTTATCAACCATGGTATCTTTACCAAAGACAAAATCCAAAGGAGACCTTGGTATGAAACCAAAACAGGTCTCGAAAGGAGATCTCTATGTAGAAGAGTGTTTGGCTCTATTGTAAGTACGCTGCACATAGCACAAGTGCTCATCCCAAAGCTCAGGATGTTTACTGCAATATCCTCCCAGTAACTGGATCACTGTCTTGTTAACTACTTCTGTCTAGCCATCTGTTTGTGGATGAAAAGTTGTGCTTTTCTTTAACTTGGTGTCCATTAGTTCCTACAGACTTTACCAAAACATCCCCACAAATCGGGTGTCTCGATCAAATACAATAGAAGTGGGTAATCCAAAATGAACCCATACATGTTCAAAGAATAATTTTGCAGTTTGTTCAGCTATAATCTGTTTACTACAGGGTATCAAAATACACATTTCGCTGAACCTATCCACAACAACATATAGATAATCACGAGCTTTCCTAGATTTAGGCAGTCCTCCAACGAAATCCATGGAAATGTTTTCCCAAGGGTGAGAAGGAACTGGCAAGGGAGTGTACAAGCCTAGTTTTCTATTGTTGGGCTTGCTTTTAGCACACA
>APFE030522317.1:0-10797 GCA_000404065.3 Pinus taeda | reverse complement strand
AAAAGCCGCGCAGTTAAACTCCGCAGTACTCAAAGGTCAAAAGGTTATCTTGTCAGGAGTTAATTGCTTTAAAGAAACATTTACACTTGTAATAACTTCTCATCTACTTTCTCTGAACAAGTGTAAGAGATATTTTCCTCTCAGATGACTCCATTCCTGAGAGATTTTTTTTGTATGAAAATTCTATATATTGACCCTCGCATTTGTTGAGAGGGGTTGGACTCCGGATGTAAGAAATTCTTCTGATATCTTCTCTGCAACTCTGATATTGTAAACCTTCAGACAGTTTAATACAAAGGCAGTGGGATTTCTCCAATGATGTTTGTCTACTGATATCTTGATGGCGTGTGGCTTAAAGTGGCAAGATTCCTGTGCATTTCGTGGTTCCAAAAAAGTTTTTTTTCATGACTCTTTATCTCACCTGTGTTTCCTGTTATTTCATATGTATCTCATGTCTTTTATATACTTGTAAAGCTAGATAGTAAGGAAAAAGGATAGCCTCAGGACTTAGCCATTAACTACCCTGAGCTCAATCTGAACTATCTCATATGTTTTCTTCTGATAAGGTGTTTTAAAGCGTAATTCTTAACTGCTACCTTTAAAATAACCATATCATCACTGTGTATTGTTGTTTTAGGAATTCAAGGTGATTGCTCCTAGATAACAAGCCTCTCTCACAAATAACAGCTTAAGTAACGAAATCTTAATTGCTCATTGCTAGTTGTATTCACCTCATTCTCAAATATTCACAGTTTGTTTCATGAAATGCACACAGGCCCTGTAATTTTTCTCCCTCACCACAGTCAAGATTTCAAGAGAAAACAGTCCTAGACCCCATTGCCCAATGGATTAATCTTCCCTGCTGATATACTTTAAAGGATTCAGAAGCATCCTCCCAACCACATACACAAAAACAACCAAGAAACTCATCTCATAACTAGCCTAAAACCCTCACTGAAAGCAGTGACAAACCCAATAGAAAGAGCCCTCTCCGACTGCAGCTGGGCTAGAAGCTGCAGCCCAAAGCTTGGTTAGTGGTTACCCCGGCCGTATTCTCTTGGGAGTCAAAGAGAACAACCTGGGTGTTAACAATTTGTTTGTTTGTTTGTTTGTTTTTTTGTTTTGTTTTGTTTGTTTTTTTTCCTTCTCAAATTTGATGATGTAATCTAATCTTATTATTTCCACTATTAGTTTATAATGTTCCTTAGGAGGCCCATTTTAGACCTCAAAATTTCTCTAATGATAATTTCCTTACCAAGAATCATATCACGTTGAATGTTGGTTTTCCCATTTGAGTTCCAAGGTAAAAGTATCTATGTTTGTTATGTAATTGAGTACTTTATATGCTTAATTTGTTTTAGTGGCAATTCCCTTAAACACCTCCCAACAATTGGATCAATTTCTTGTTGACTTGGTTTCTTGGAATACCACATTTGTATATGCTATGTAACAACCTATAGTATTAACATATGTCCATTTTCTACAACATTGGTATTAAGTGCTTATTAGATCATTGATTTTGTACTCTGAAATGTATTAACTTTAACGGATTTCAAAAGAGTTGTAACATTTGGCATATTACATTTGTTGGCTCTAATTGTTGGCACTCCGCATTTGTGTAATGCTATGTAACAACATCCAACATTTACATATTTCCATTTTCTACAACATTGGTATTAATTGTTTATTGGGTCATTGGTCTTGTACTCTACAATGTATTACCTTTAACTAATTTTCTTTGGAGTTGTTAGGGAAACCATTAAACATCAACAACAATGGTTGATAAAAGTGGAAAATCATGATAGATAAGTTATCATCCAATTAATGTCAAAATTCATTCCAAAAATAGCAAATTTACTTAGGTAAGTTAAGGAATTCCATCTATCTACAAAATGTTCTCAATCTTAGGGGAAAGGACCACCTAAGTATTGTTTATAAAAATAAAAATTCAAGGGTTGTGAGACATAATGATGATACAATGTGACACTTTTAAAAATGAAAACAACAAAAAGGCTTTGTTGGGTTTCTAGTGGATGTCATTAATAAACAACTAAAAGCCTAAGGTCAAATAAAAAGAGGTCACTCAAGGCCAAAGTGTTGGCTAGTATATTAGGATAATTGTAATTTGTTTAATGGTGAGTAAAAGGATGGGAAAGGGAAACATACATGCCAAGCATCCTCCTCCCACACATTGAAGAAGCATATGAAAATAATAATTAGATGTTATATTCGAAAAGTAATATAATAAAAACAATTATATTAAGAAGCATACTAAAATAATGATTAGATATGATATTTGAAAAGTAATATAATAGACGTAATTATATTTTGGATAACATAATATAAGTTGATAAGGTCTTCAGTATAAAGAATAGGTCTTTGTTGTGAAATAAAAAAATTCTAAATATTTAGTGGAGCGAAAACCAATGAAATAAGGATATGCTTAACCAATGAGTATGAAATTAATAGTCATGTACTCAATTACATCAATAAAAGTGTAAATGTGGGAGGAAATTAAATGGAAAATAATTAAAAATCTAGTTTACCACTTTTATTGAGAAGGTGGAAAACAATTTTCAATGTCACATTAAGTAAGTATTCCTTTCCACTTTCTCAACTTTCACAACTGCTAAATAGTTGGTTATATGATGTTTTATTTACTGATTTTCCTAAATTTATTGGACAACAAGCATTTGAATGCTAGGTAATTGATGAAATGAAAAATTGTTGCAATCCACTTTTTAGCAATCTCACGAGGAAAACACCTCCTCCCACAATGTTCAATAAATAATTAAAAGCGTGGAAAGGCTACTAAGCATCCATACTCTGCATTATACACGGATATTTGTTTTCCTCTATTCTTTATTCTTACAAATGTAAGTTCTTTGTTTTCATTGTATCCTAAATGTAATAACTGGCTAGCAATGAAAATATCAATATGGCCAATAATTAATAAGGCTCAACAAATACTATGAATCTATGTTCTTAGTGTAGCCTGCACATGAGTTAGTTGGCAATGCAACAATAAAATGAACCTTCACTGACAAAGATAACAAAACTTAGGATTGGTCTACAAATACTTTATATTTGGTGACTAGATACCAATGGCATGTAATTTCTTTATTCTCACTATAGCTTGCATATAATACTAGTTTAAATATGGGGTTCAAGGGAATAAAGGCATTGTAGGTACTACAAGATTCATTTAGGCATTCGAATGCTCACTTTTCAATTATGAAATCTATCATTTAAATATGAATACATAAATTTAGATGAGGACAACAAACACCAAATCATTATAACAGTTGTTAACTACAGATCATGTTCATATATCTTGAAGGTTTAATCCAACGCTGAAATTTTATTGTCTAGAAATGGTTGTGGTGTGAGGAATGAAACAATGGCTATGATTAATCAATACTTACCACACTTTGAATTGGAAACGTGAAGAAATGTTTAACTAACAAAAAGCTCTATCTAACACCCAATTTTATCTGAAAATGGGAGAACAACTCGCTACAAAAACTTGTTTGTCCTCTAACACTTTGCAAGTTAAAACAAAATGGGTCTTTAAAGTTAAAATGAGTTTCAAAACCTCTTCCAATATGTTGAGTTAAATATTCAAATGAAATTAAAAGAGAAACAAATTCATATGCAACTTAAGATGATAAACATGAAGAGAAGAAACCAAAATTTGATAATGGAGTTCACCCCTCCTGGGCTATGTCTCTGGGCTCTGCTCCAATGGCTAGGTCTACTATATTGATTTTAGCAGCAAATGAGTACATCACAAATTGTTGACACAAGAGTGGCTTGTTTCTCACACAAAGAAACATTCTCTTACAAAGAATTATCACTCAAAAATATGACTCCCTACAACAAGTCATGATGGCCAATAGAAAAATGACACTCCCACAACAGGTCCTTGTACTCCACCTAAAATCCAAGCTTATAAACATACAAAAACTCCACAACTCCACAATGAAGTGTTGAAAAGAACTTCTCTCATGAGCACATTGAGAAAAGAATGAAAATAGTTTCTTTGCTGAAGTAACAACTACTGCAGATGAAACTAGAAGGCTAGAAAAGCTCTGACTAGGCTCTCTCCTTGCCAAAAAATGCCTTCAACTTGCTACAAAATTATGACTGTCTCTGGCACTAAAGGACTTGACTCTGTAAAATTCCATGATACAGTGTTGAAATTAAAAAACTAAGGATGCCATTGAGTCCAAGACACTAAAAAACCCCTACTAGGCTCTTCTTGAGCTCAAAAAGTTAAAAAAATGAGCAAGATATGCTTCTCCAAGCCAAGCTTTGCTATCTATCTTGCAAATTGGAAAAACCTGCTAACTGTGCAACGATTTTCCCCTTTACACAACCCATCGAGCAACAATTTCACCTGGCATCGACAAGATTCATGTCGCAAAAGGTGCATTTTAACACCTATTTAAATTCACCAATAACCCTTAAGCACTAAATTAGGGTCATTTTATGCTATGTGGCTAGGGGTTGGGGTTAACTTCCCGCTCTTGTCGTCCAAGCTCCTTCTCCTTCAGGATAAGGTCACATGTAGCGCGATATGATTGGGGGTCGAGGCCAATTTTCCACCCTTTCCAGCTTTGGCTCCACTGGCCTGGGGTCGCGGTCACATCGGTTACTAAGAACTAGGGGCCAGTGATTATCTACTCGACACCTCCGCATAACCCTCTGTGCGGTCCTATAGGTGCTTGTTGGCTTAAGGGGGGTTTGGACCCAAGTTTAGAGTTAGTTGCGCCAACGAACAAAACCATTCAATATTGGCCCTTTCGGAAATAAACCATGTAACACAGGCTACAATCTCACCCAAAGCAGTATCGGGGGATAACCTAACTAGGTTTATGCATCCAAAGGTCTGTGTGATGAGTTTCTGTTACTTCTAGGGCTTTATCCCAACCTTCGTGAACCCTAACCATTGAAATGCAGAAATTAAGATAATTTACATATAATAGCTTTGAACTCTGTGCCGATTTCTTTAAACATTCATCACATCAAATAATCTTAGATATCTACTACTTTTGCGCATCAATTAAGTGTTTCTTAAGATAAATAAAGAAATGTAGAAGTAAACCTAAAGTCATAGATACACAAATATTTCTCCAAAATAGTCTTTATTATGATCAATCCTTTTGTTACAGACTCTTTCTTCCCTGCGCACACAGCTATAGGGGCCCGTGCACTCAACTGCAGAATTACCAAGTCCTCCATGCACACAGCTACAGGAGCCTTCCCCTTTGCCTAAGTACAAAAAACAAACTCTTCTACCTTAGATCACTTGGCCATACATAGATCTTCAATTATTAGTTACCTCTTATGACTCACTATGACTCCTTTTTATAACATCTTTATTTACAATACCATGGTTCGTGAACCATGGGCGGGTCATAAAACATCCTAACTTCTAACAAAATAAGGGGCTTTGACCTTCCTAAATCCCCTTGGACTCCTACGACCTTCGCATTCTGCTTCCTCAAAATGCAGAGATTTTACATAGATAACAAAATTTATTACAAAATTGACCCTAGGGGACCCTGTCCCAATGGGCCCCCAACACAAAGTCGTGACTTGTCCCCAATTTACTCTGCTGGCGGCACCTTGATCTTCACCTACAACTCACTGAATTCAATCTTCAAGACTTGCGAGTCTGTTGTTCCCTACGCAACAGCTTGACGCACTTCTTCAACCAAATTTTTAGTGGCTGCACCTTCAACTGCAAGGTCCATGATCCTTTAGGTCTAGTGCATCCCCTTTAGTTTGCTCCGCACTGACAGGGTCAACTAACTAGCCTCAGCCACCCAAGGATGCACCCTTGAAGAGATGATCGCTTCCTTGCGACGCAGCTCATCAATTTCACTCTGGATGATCTTTCCTTCCTATAATCTAGAGAACCTTTGCACTGGTGCTAGGTTTCACGTTGTCGACATGATTTCATCAAACTGTCTCTGCTTCTCTCTCATGTCCACTTCAATATTCTGCAGAGTTAGATCCTCCTGCAACAAGGTCCATAATTCCATGGCCTCTTCAAACAAATCAGTGCAGCCCTTGACTACAACTTCCAAGATGACCATTTTCCACTTTGATAGCAGCTTCGCACTGCTCTGATACTTCTGGGGGAGTAGTGGGCTGCAACTTTAATTGGAGCTTTGATATTTGCAGCTCCAGCTCAAACCTCACTTTGCTGATTTCTTCCTTAGACTCTTTGACTGCAACAACTAGCTTTTGAATTTTATTTTGTAGAGGTTGCTTCAGCCGAAATCTGAAGCTCTGGAAGGTCACTGTAGGCCTGTGCAATCACTACCTCTAGCTACTAGCTTCGCGTTGTTACCTCCTCCTTTTCCTTGAGGGCCTGCGCCTTTTACTCAAATAACTGTTGGTTATTTGTTTTTACCTCGTTGATGACCAAAAACACGTGTTTCTCTTCAATCCTGAGTTCGTTTGACACCCCTTGGTGCATCTTGTGTAGAGTTTGAATGGGAAACACGACTAGATTCAGACTCAGATTCTTCATATGTAGTAGGTTTGCCCTCTCTTCGGCTGAGTCGATGCACATGGATCCCTCTGGAAACTGCATTGTGTGGAGATCCAATGTGAGTTTTTCTTCCAGGGTTGACCTGCTCGCTTGTTTCAAGCTTGCTTGCTTCTGGTTTACCTGTCCCATGCTCACTTGAATAAGACATGTTTGGGCTTGCAATTCCAGCAGGCCCTGTTGTACCTTACCTAGTGTTTGTTGGCACTGTTCTTCAAAGTCGCCCCAAATATATATCGTTGCAATGCGGACCACATCCCTAATTTCATATAGGCCCCCCTCTGTGAGGACCAAAGGCGTCGTGCTTGCTGATTTATCTCATTTTTGCTTCTTGCGCGGCCCTGTCGAATTCTTTTTCTGCCTCTTCTTGATGAATAAAGGGGAATCCAAGTTTGCGCCCCCTTCCTCTTCTTCCTCTATCTCTTTCTCCATGTCTATTTGCTTGGTGTTTGACTTGCCGAGGTTAATGGTCATGTGCAACATAGTCTTTTCTGTTGCTGCTTCTTTTTCATTGGCAATGCTTCTTTCTCCTTTGTAGACGATTCTTTCTGTTGCACGACCTTTTCTCTTGCCACAACTTTCTCTCGAGCAGAAGCCTATTGTGATTCCTTCTTCTTTTTTATTGATGTTGTTGTTGTTGTCTGTGCTGCTTCACCTTCAACAACCTTACTTGTACCTGGTTGGCATCTGAGAGGGTCAACAAGTCACTTGGTCACTTGCTGACAACCCCTATAATATCATCTTCGGTGACTAAATATGGAAACTTGTACCATTTTCCTTGAGAATCCTTCTTTGCGTGAATGTGAAGATTATGAAAATCTGCCTTGAAGTCGGTGACATTGATGTACTGCTTGTGCAAACTTGGTGATAACCTTGGCAGCTGGTTAATCACCATCCTTAGATCTGACTCAAACAAGACTGATGCAAAGCTAGTACTTTAACCCAAAAATCATGTAAGGTTAACACTAAACCCCACTGTATAACCTAGGTTAATGATCTGCTTCTAGGTGATTAATCATTAATATATTTGCAGTGGTATGATCCGGATTGTCCACAGTCTTCTGTTCATTGAGTCGACGTTTCAAACCCCAAAGGGGGTCCATCATTTGTCCTGATGATGGACCCCCTTTGGGGTTTGAAACGTCGACTCAATGAACAGAAGGCTGTGGACAATCCGGATCATACCACTGCAAAAAAATTCCACAGAAGCCTAAAATCTAACATTAATATATTACAATGGGTTAAAAAAAAACCCCTCTCCAACCCAACACCCAATCAATTCTATAAGTGGAGACTTTTCAATTAAATTAATTTTATTCATTGAAATATTCCACAACCCTTTTCCACGTGGCTTGTGGGACCTCCCGACGTGAATACCCATAATAGAAATTTATACCATAAATTAAGCACTGAGCCACCATGCGTCCTCCTCCTTTTAACATTGCAAACAAATTTGTTTACTTTGAAATGACTTAACACTTTGCTCATAAACCTTGCGAATTGCGAAGTTGATTTTGGCGCCAAGATCTCCACCATTGGTTCAGTGCTGATCCAACGACTCTCATGCTATCACGCTTCAACTAGCCTGATAGTTAGTGTTTTCTAATCACGCGAGATAAGTGGTTTTGGTCCCTCGTCCTTGTGATACGTGGGATCACCATGGTTCATCGCACACTTCACACAAATACCATTTACCATTTTATTACCCATGCGATATACCACTTACTATAAATGTTGTCGACTGCTAAATTGTGAAGTGTTAAATGAATTAACATGCAATCTGTGCTTTAATTTGAGCCATCCATCCTCTATTTTCAATGATGCAACCTAATCTCCACTGTCCATTCACCTTCGCTGATCCCTTCTGAAATATTTCGAAAGTTTGGAAAAAAAAACCTACGTTCTTTGTTTTAGAAGATAATTCTAAGTCTTCCTTTGTCCATTGTGACAACCATTGTGCTTGCTTCCGCTAACCAATTCATCAATTCAAAAAGACAAAGCATATTACATTTCTGTGCATGTTTCAAACATTCATTTAAATACTAACCCTACACATGAATTCCAAGATTTTTATCAATACTTCTCAAACAGAAAGATCACAATATTACTCAGAATTAGAATCGATACATTTAGGGATGGATAATACCCACTCAGGCATATATCATTTACACATACTCATCCTGTTTTTGATATTCTTAAAACAAATATTTACATAGAGACAAAAACAATCCTATTCAAATATTATCAATCTTGCTTTACAAGATCTATTTACTGGTTCTGGACCAGCCATTCTGCCTCTTTCTTACTCACTCTTTCTCTTACCATATTCTCCTCTCTAACCCCTAGCTAACCTTTCAAATTATTCAAAAGATCACAATTTATACAAAAACAGATTCATGAACCAATTTAGTTCAGATCCAACAATCTCTCACTCTCTCTTAAAGTATCTCTCTAGCTCCACTCTTTTCTCAAACAGAATCCCAAATTAATCATTTAAATCCCTCAAATCCTTACTCTTCCTAGGATTACTCAACCGTCTCTAATATATCTACATTCACGACATATTCTCCATAAATAAATTTACAATTAAAATCCCCTCAACTCAACTAAATTTAGGAGAACAAATAAAATGATTAAGGGAAC
This sequence comes from Pinus taeda, assembly GCA_000404065.3. Taxonomy (NCBI): domain Eukaryota; kingdom Viridiplantae; phylum Streptophyta; class Pinopsida; order Pinales; family Pinaceae; genus Pinus; species Pinus taeda. Next base: position 1,592 of record APFE030522317.1, on the reverse strand, counting down.
CCACTCCCTTTAGTAAATGTGAAACAAGACTCATGGGTCTTATAAGTTTTGAAGAATGCTCCTGCATTAGACTTCCTAGGTTGAAATAATTCATGGACTCCTGTTCAGGAGTCACCCAATTGTTCCTGTTGCAAACTTCGTCAGATTTCATCTTCCAACTGGCTGCTTGACCTCTTTCAATTTCAAGTGCATTTACTGCCTTCTCTCTTCGTCCTGGATGAGAAACTCTGTGTTGTGGGTGTCCTTTTTCTCTGCTGTCATAAGCATTTCCTTTGCATAATTCTTTGGTGCTGATAACCTGCATAAACAACTCCTGAAACAACATAAATTTTTGTTCCTTTGTCTGTTGCTGCCTTGTCATCATCTCAATAGAATTGAGCTCCAACTTTATGTACTTTCCACTGTTTTGTACCTGACTGTTCATTCTGATTTCTGACACAATCACTAGCATCCTCTTCTGTCTATAAACCATTTTCTTTATGTTGTCTTGTATATCCTTCCATCTTTCCTTGACTTGTTGACTTTGACAATTCCTCATGCTCATCACCTTTGTAGTTTTCATCATCCACCTATCCAATATCTTGAGTAGAATCCTCTCAATCTCAAAAAAATATTGTTTCTTGTTTGATACAAGAAAATATAACCTTTCAACCACATACTATCCATCAGTTGCAAATATTTTAGTTATTGAACCTTGTTCAATTTCCTCCAGATTCCTATTAAATTTAACTGAAGTATTCATCCTAATTTTCAATTAAAAATTCAAAATAAACTCTCGATATTCAAATATTCTTTGGATTAGAAACAAAATCTGTTTGTGGACTGTACTTTCACATCCTCTATAATTTTCTTTCTCTTCTACAATTACTTGGTTAAGAGCTATGCCAACTTTCCTTCCTTCATCCCAAACTTTTGAGTCAACTAGTTGCTTACCCTCATTTTTTTGTTTCCATAAGGAAAATTGACTTTCTACCTTTCTAGAAGTTAAAAACTTCTTTATGTTTACTTGTGAAAACATATCTCCAAGAGCAATTTGTCCTTCATCCTAAAAAGCACATTCAACAATTAATAATTCAAAATCAGAAAATACATTACATTTTCCACTAACTTTGCTCCTTAATTTCTCTGATTTATCATTCTCTTGATGCACATATGACATGCCAAACTTGTCATATCCTCCACCATATTGTCTTGTCTTGAAAAAGTATTCTTTATTTTTTACTTTGCTATGGATGCTATCTAATTTCTGAATTATGTTCTCTGCTGTTCTCTTTGGCCTTCCTTCCTTTCACACTTCTTTTCATTCTTCTTGTTTCTTCCCTACAAATCTGTAAGCCACTATTGGGTCCCTATAATACTAGTGATTACCCCATTACTATTGTAGTTGTACCCCTTATTAATATTGTTGTTCCCCTATTATCCCCATCTTGTTATTATTGTGCCCCATAGAATCCCTCTATTGTTATTTTTGTGGCTTTATATTATTATTGTTAGGTCGGCTGGGTTATATTGTGACTCCTTAGACTCCTATATATAGAAAGGAGGTTTTGTCATTTGAATCATCCAAGAAATTTTCATTTATGTAATGTAAA
>APFE030522293.1:0-75492 GCA_000404065.3 Pinus taeda | reverse complement strand
ATAGAGGTTTAGGTTGGTTTTTCGTTTAAATCATAAAACATTTTAACAAAGAAATCCTTTGCAAAACAAGGTATGGTGGACTTGAAATAATATGAATTCGAGTGGATAAATGATTTTGGTTTCAGGTTTATCGCATATCGCAATCGCAGTTTAGCGAAGGAAGGCCCATCACAAAGGAATGTGATAGGGTCCGGACATGATGTGGAAAATAAATCATGGATAGTACCGTGATCGGGTCCGGGTTCTCATCGCGTATCGGAGATCACAATGGTGGAGGGTATATGTTTTAGCCTGGAATTGCGATGAAGGCCAGATGCGAAATGGACAATGAATTATGAAATATATTTGCGTAAGGTCCGAGTCCATTGCGCATCGCATATCGCAATGCGAAGGAGAGTGCATGCACTTTGGAAAGTTTGCGATTCGTCGATATAAGATGTGTTATGGAATACATAGTTTTATAATAAAACTTATGGTTTCAAGATATTTAGTAAAGGGAGTTAATAATATACAGGAAATGGTATTTTTAGGGGTTTAATACTATAAGTTAGTGTTAATATGAAACGTGAGTGGAAAGGGAAAATACACTAAGTATATTGCTTTTTAATGAGTCATTTTCTTTTCACATATATACATCAATACTTAGGCTAAACATCTTTTTATTTTGTGGGTTTTTTAGGTAAAAGGGGATTTAACATGGGGTTTTCACTTTTCCTAGGCAAAAAAGATTTTAACCTTAGGAAAATAGGTTTTTTATGGAAAATGAATGAATATGAACTGTATGAAGGTGGGAAGGGGAAATTAGTAAATATAGGGATGAATGTGGATGGGGGAAGTTAATTAATTGATCTTGTAGACCTTAATTTGCTTTGTGTAATTGCTTCATGGACATAAAAACATATGGTAAAACATGATACATGTACATTTTTTCCAATCAGTCATCATACTTCTACAACCTTTCTTCTACTTACCCTTTGCTTATCCTATCGTTTTTCTTCAATTAATGGGTACATTTAAGCTAGCAAACCCTTTTCCTTTCTTTTTATTTATAAAAAAAACTATCTAATTCTAACCTTATAACATCCAAGGGCACAGATTAAACTGACGAGTACCTTACTATTCTCTACTTAACTACTGATATGCCAAGATTAAATAGTTTGGTCAGATCTTTATTCTCTGATTATAACATCAAATTTAAAGCATGAAGTAGTCAATATTAAACTATTTGACTGTCATGGGTTGTGGCATTTATGACATGCTGCACACAATGATTATTTTGTGGAGAAAATAGTAGTGACATTTAAACTTGCCCACTTTCAGAGTTTATTTGTTTTCTTTTCTTTCTAACCTAATATTTTCTTTTTGTCTTGATTTTTTTTTAGGACATCTAACTTAACATTTTCTTTGATATAGACATCATCATCAAGATATTTTAAAAAACATTTTATTCAATATTGTTATGTCCATATCCTATCTTAACATTTTTTCAATTTTTTTTTACTAATTTATTCTATCTTATCAAAACTAAAAAATGCTATAACATGGAAAATCGCTTGACCATGATCCTTAATAATTAATCATAAATAATTAAATAAACGAAACTTTAGTAGGTTAAGTGTCAATTCACTTAGGATGAGAAAAAGTGATGGAGAAAGTCATGAAACACGTGATTATTTTCGATTCAACTGTAAATGAAATTTATAATCATATTTTAATGAAAATTAAAGTATTAATTTTATTGACAATGGTTAGATTTCTTTTTAGTTTAGAGCAAATTTTATAAAATATTTATTTAAAATAAAGATAATCTTAAATTTTAAATATGGAAAAATAACAATGTTTATTAAGAATCACTACTTTGGCATTTTTTATTAGAGCTTTAATTTTGTGTGTTATTTAATTGTAATAAAATAAATAGGTGTCTTTTCATAATTTTTCTCGTTAAGTTTATTAAAATTTGGTAGAGTTTTTTAAAACATTTAAAAGCATTTATTTTGTTTATAATTCCGATAATATCTCAGGATTGTTATTGAGACTGTTTGTTCTAGAGAGATCAAATTTTATGTATAATATATTAAAAATGTATTATAAATGTTTAAATATTTAAGTATTTAAAATACATTATAAAATAGTTAAATCTAATATATACGTGTGCTGTATAAGGAGTTTGAATCCAATTATTTATTAAAAATAAATTAAATGACAAAAATCCACATTCTTTTTGCACCAAAGTTATTAGCTACATTATTTATTTTTTTATTTTATATTAAAAATTATTAACACATCAACCTCTCATTTAAAATAATAGGATTTATATTCAAACTAGTAACTGGTTGTAAAGAAAGGAGATGGAGGCTTTTACTGTGGATTCTTTCAATATAATTTCTTTAAAGTAGGGGCAAGAATTTATTGAAACCACAATCTTAATAGGTAATCTGTGCAATCAAACTGTCATAAGAATTTCCCACCGTGCTCAAGCCATGTATAAAATAGAAAAACTAATTTAAATAACACAAATAAAAATTTCACAAATTTTTTTTCCAACACACCAAAAAAAATCCACTAAAAACAACTCCATGGAAAAATTCATGTTCCAAACCTGTTTAACGATTAACACAGCCAGTGTCTTTATTTCTGACAGTGGGAACAAGGCGTGATTTGACAGTCAAGCATCCGCTCCTTATTGATGTTTCAAAGATTTTCAGGATTTTTTCGGCAGGCTAGATGATTCAGTGACAATATGTACGCAGCACGACGTTCGTTTTATTCAATTATTTTATTTTATTTGATCGGTTGTTTCTAATATCCTCATCATCATCAGTTGATTTGAAATATATGTGTGTATAACTCTATCCTAGGAATTTTACATGAGACACGACTTGTACAAATATTCCACTGCAAGCAAATCCATCCTTTCTAATTCAAATTCAACTGCCAAATGAAAACGTGAAAGCTGGCTGGTCTATACAGAGGGATTTAAAGAAACAAAAATCGCGCTGCACAATCAGAAATTGCTCATATCGAGTCGTTCTACCATCAAGTACCATTCTATCAGCAATACAGACAAAAACATAATATTCTTTTCCTTGTCTACATTTAAAGTTGCAAGAGAATATTAAAGGGAACAAATGCTGGAGGGCAGCTTCTTCCCTGTCACTTAAGTTAAATAAAATTATGCTATGGAAAAAAGCAGTAGTCTATAACGCGATTTTTTGAAAGTTTTTCCGGCGGATTTTTCCGGTCAAAATCTGGTAGCAATTCATTGGAATCCCAAGTTTGATAGCTAGTTTCTGCACAATCAATGGCTCCCAGGGGTTTTCCAGGGCGCTGAATCCAAATATGCAGTTAAAAAACCATTTTAACTGCTAAAAATCAAGATTTAACCTCATTTCTTCCGCCGGATTCCGTCACCGGAATCTCCAAAAAGTCGCATTATAGACAACTCCGAAAATAAATATACATTTCCTTCATTTTATTTCAGTGCACAAGCAAACAAATTATTCATATATGTGTCCTCAGTAACAAAAGCCTGTATGTACAGTGCTGTATAAATATTTCACTTTTATTTACATATATCAAAAGTTCTTTACAGTATTCGAAGAGTTACGAACTGGCAGAGAAGAAAGCGAACAAGAGGTGGAAAGGACCAGCACCCACTACGGGTTCAAACCAAACAAACACAGTCACCAGGTAAGCAACCAGAACTGGCAGCGAATGAGTCTATCTTCTACTTAATTTTACAATGTATTTTCTCAGCATAAAAATTACATAGAACAGTTCATCATAGTGCAACCGAACAGCGTTGCAACTGACACCACAAACCCTCCTAAGTTACGGCCAAGGGTTTGACAAACCCAGGAATTCCAAACACGACAAATAAACTGGTATTCCACATAACAAGCGACCATAACCCGTGACCAGGACCAAGACTCATTACAAAAAAGCAAAACAAGAATAGGGCTACCCGGAAGGAGTCGACGAATGCCACTGTCACGACACAGAGGACAGCCGCACCTGCAAAAGACACAAAAGGCGGAAGGTCAGGGTTTCTTTTAAATAAAACCCTTGCATAAGAAGTGAAGCCGTAAAGCCTGGAAACGAAAACCCTGAGCATGGATGTAAGAGAGTGACCATACCTTAAAGTGAGCCAGAACAGTAGGCCAAAAGAACCCCGAACCAGAGACCCCTGCCCACAGAGGGGCCGAAGAACGTTAGTCTCTATGCAAATAAAGGTAAAGAAACTCCAGCATAGAACTGTGACATACCTTGTCAAAAGTAGCCGAGCGCCGGAGAGGAAAGAACCTGGAATTCCATCGACTTGGGTAGTTGTCGAGCTGAGCGGACCGAGCACCATTACGCCATAGCAATTAACCAAAGAATTGTCAAGAAGACCAGACCAGACAGTACCCACGTAACCAAACAAAGGAGAGTGTTCACAGCCATGAAAAACGAAACGAGCATATGATGGAATCGAAATAACTTACCACATAAACCAAGCGCCGGATAGACAAACCAACACAGGAATGATAGAGTATAGCTGAGCCCTCATCATATCACCACGGAATAGGCAGAAAACCAAAGGGTTTCATCACCGACAAATAACCAGAGGCGGAACCAAACAACACAGAGACCACTGAGACCAAGCACCGCAGATAGAAATGACTACAAGGGCGCGAACCGGGTAACAAAAACAAGGTAGGGTTTGCCAGGATCCCGAGGAGAACAGGTGTCCAACAGAGGAGTAATGAGAGTACATGCCAAGTTGATTGCCAATTAAACAATAATCAATTTCCAATTAACGCGTATCTTAACCAGTTCAATAACGTAAATCCACATCAGCTGAGGCAAGGCGGGACCACGTGGGTTGGCCCCATCAAGTGGTATCAGAGCAGTTTTCTTTAGAAATAGAAGAGGATGGAAGTACCAAGACGAGGACGTGGAAGAGGTGCACGTAGGGGAGCAGATGAAGGATTGAGGGAGCAGATTAGAGTTCTTACAGCTCGTTTGGAAGCAGTGGAGGCGGGTAGGCGAAGAGACCCGAAACTTGGAGATGACAGTGAGGAGGAAGCGGTAACTACTACAGACGAGTCAGACGAAGAAGCTCCAGAATTGAGACTGCTGCATTCAGTTCTATTGGCCAGCAACAAACCCAAAACAGAGATTTCTAATTACGATGGCAGTCTGTCCGCAGATGCCCTGTTGGACTGGATAAGCGAACTAGATAAATATTTCGAAAATGAGTAAGTCAGTGAGGATAGAAGTGTTAGGTTCGCTGCAACTAAGTTAAAGGGACACACCCTCTTGTGGTGGGAGAGTGTCCAAGCGGGCAGAAAATGAATGAATAAGTTGCTGATACGAAAATGGTCAAGGATGGTGGCAAAATTGAAGGGCAAATTTCTGCCAAAAGACTACCAGGTGGAATTATATCGGCGAGTACAAAATTTAAGGTAGAAGGGTATGACTGTCAAGGAGTATACGGAAGAGTTTTACCGAGTGAATTTATGTGCTGGTTATACGGATGATACCCCAGAAAAAACAGCAAGGTACGTAAATGGCTTGAGGATGGGAATATTGGATGAAATTAGTATTCTTTCTCCAAGGAATATTGAAGAAGCCTTTCAGAGTGCTGTAAAGGCTGAGGAAAAAATCAAAAGAAAACAGAACAATAGGAGAGGGAGAGGGAATGGCAAAGGACGGGGACAGTCCTATGGCAGAGGAAGGGCTGCTGCGAACAACGAAGAAGGCAGCAGTTCTAAAACTTTGGGGACAACAGAGAAAGGAGAAAGCACTAGAGGAGGTCGGTCATATCAGCGAGGACGAGGGAATGGCCGCAGAAGAGGGACTAGTGTCCAGTGCTACAGGTGCCATAAATGGGGGCACAGATCCTTTGAATGTCCAGAAGTTGAACAGGCAGGTCAGAGGGGAACACTTATGGCACAGCCTGAAGAAGCTGAAGCACAACCCCGGGATGTGGAAGACATGGCAGAAACGGGAGAAGCTTTGATTTTGAAAAAAGTGCTGTTAAAACCAGCCAAGGAGGTGGCTGAACCAACACAGCGGAAAGCACTGTTCCGGACAGTCTGTAAATCGCATGGAAAGTGCTGCAAATTGATAATAGACAGCGGAAGTACAGATAACTTGGTTGCCACTGAGATGGTGGAAAAGCTGGGGTTGAAGCGGATGAAGCACCCCACACCTTACAAGGTGTCGTGGCTACAGAAAGGCCACCAGCTGTTAGTTGATGAACAATGCGAGGTAGAGTTTCACATTGGCAAGTACCACAACACAATGGTCTGCGATATTATTCCAATGGACGTGTGCCATACACTGCTTGGAAGACCATGGTAGTATGATCGGAAGGTGACACACGATGGAAAGACCAATTGTTATAAATTTACAAAGGATGGGGTCAAACACACACTTGTACCCATCAAAGAGGAAGACACAGCAGAATCAAGCAGAACAAAGGCGCTGTTAATTGGAGGAAAACAATTTGTAAAACAGGTTGAGGAAAATGAAGTTAATTTTGCAGTTGTGAGGAGGATGAAGCCAGTATTGCTGAACTTGGAAAAATCAGAACTGCTCAAAGAAATACAGGAGTTGTTGGAAGAGTTCCAAGACATTGCGGCTGATGAGTTACCTGATAAATTGCCTCCCAAAAGGAGTATCAGCCATCACATTGATTTTATACCAGGAGCAAGCTTGCCAAACAAGGCAGCGTACAGGATGAGCCCAAAGGACAATGAAGAAGTACACAAACAAGTGCAGGAGTTGTTGGATAAGGGACTGATCAGAGAAAGTCTGAGCCCCTGTGCAGTACCAACAATACTTGCACCCAAGAAAGGTGGAGAATGGAGAATGTGCACGGATTCGCGGGCTATAAACAAAATTACGATTCGATACAGGTTTCCCTTGCCTAGAATGGACGACATGATGGACTGTCTTAGTGGGGCAGCTTACTTTACAAAAATAGATCTGAAGAGTGGGTACCATCAGATCAGAATTAGGGAGGGAGACGAATGGAAGACAACCTTCAAGACCAACGAAGGACTGTACGAATGGCTGGTCATGCCATTTGGGTTGAGTAACGCTCCGAGTACTTTTTATGAGACTGATGAATGAAATGTTAAAGGAATTTATTGGAAAATTTGTGATAGTCTATCTGGACGATATTTTAATTTTCAGTAGGACGAAAAGAGAGCACCTTCAGCATATTCGAAGGGTATTCGAGAAGCTGCAGCAGAACAAACTGCTGATAAATTTGAAGAAATGCACTTTCTTACAGAAGGAGTTGATCTATCTGGGATTTGTAGTTGCAGAGAACGAGTTAAAGATGGACCCAGAAAAGATTGCAGCAATCATAAGGTGGCCGTCACCTAAGAATTTGTTTGAGGTTCATTGTGATGCAAGCGAGACAACTATTGGCGCTGTGCTCAGTCAAGAGGACAGACCAATGGCGTTTTTAAGTGAAAAACTAAATGAGAGTCGGCAGAAGTATTCGTCATATGATAAAGAGTTCTATGCAGTGGTCCAAGCTTTGAAACATTGGAGGCACTACTTACTGGGCAATGAGTTCGTCTTGTTCTCTGATAATTCAACATTACAATATGTAACGCAGTAGCACAAATTGAACCATAAGCATGCCAAGTGGGTAGAATACTTGCAGAGTTTTACTTTTGTGTTAAAACACATAAGTGGGCAAGCCAACAAGGTGGCGGATGCTTTAAGCAGAAGAGCCTTGCTCTTACAAGAAAGTGGCATACAGGTGATGGGATTTGAGTATCTGAAGGATTTATACCAGATGGACGCGGACTTCAAGGAAGCTTTTGAAGCATGCCAAAATCCCGTATTAAGGAATACAAGCCCATGGCTAGATTTCAATTTACAGGAAGGATTATTGTTTCGAGGTGGACAGCTATGTATTCCGGACTGTTCGATGAGGGAAAATTTAGTAAGAGAGAAACACAGTGGCAGACTAGCGGGACATTTTGGCATCGATAAAACGTTGGAGCAGCTCGGGCATTTTTATTATTGGCCAAAAATGAGCCGGGACGTGTAGAGGTATGTAACCAGGTGTAAAATCTGCCAACTGGCGAAAGGACACAGCCAGAACACTGGACTGTACACACCCCTACCTGTTCCAAGCAGGCCGTGGGATTCGGTCAGCATTGATTTTGTCCTAGGATTGCCTAGAACGCAGCGGGGATATGATTCAGTGATGGTGGTGGTGGACAGGTTCTCGAAAATGGCTCATTTCATTCCTTGCCAGAAAACTAGCGACGCCACATACGTGGCACACCTGTTTTTTACAGAAGTAGTTCGATTACATGGCTTACCTAGAACTATTGTTTCAGATAGGGATGTGAAGTTCACGGGACATTTTTGGCGCACCTTGTGCAAAAAGTTGGGCACGCAGTTAAATTTCAGCTCTGCGTATCACCCGCAAACTGATGGACAGACAGAGGTGGTGAACAGGAGCTTGGGAAACTTATTACGAAGTTTGACAGAAGAAAACTCACGATTATGGGATCGAGCTCTTGCCCAGGCAGAATTCGCTTATAATGATTCGCCCAATCGGAGCACCGGATTTAGCCCATTTCAGATTTTGTATGGTATGCATCCTCCAGGGGTACATGAACTACGAGATTTGGGACAGCGAGAACGGAGAAGTGCAGATGGGGAAGATTTTGCTGAAGCAATGAGCGAACTTCATGAAAAGGTCAAATTAAGATTGCAGGACAACACGCAGAAATACAAACAGCACGCAGACACAAAGCGACGAGAGGTACATTTTGATGTTGGAGACGAAGTCCTTGTGCATCTGTGCCGGGAACGGTTTCCTAAGGGCACATATAACAAGTTGAAATACAAGAAAATCGGTCCATGCAAAATTCCGCGGAAGTTTTCGGCTAATGCGTATGAAATTCAGCTGCCACCTGATATAGGCATATCACCTATATTCAACGTGGCAGACCTGTTCCCATATCATGCCCAGGCGGAAGATGATAGGATGGTACAGCCACAACGGGACACCCAGTTAGAGAGCAGTCTTTGGAAGAAGCAGTTGCCTTCGGTCCGGACCCATGAAATTGAAGGAATCCTCAACACCTAGGTAGCCAAGAAGACGTGCAGGAAGGAGTATTTGCATTACCTCGTCAAGTGGAGAGACCGTCCAATGGAGGACAGCTCATGGCTCGACACGGTGCAGATTCAGAAGGCTGGTTACTCGGTGGAGGAGCTCATGGGACGGAGCCATGAGTTATCTTTTACCCCGGAAGCCTGATGCAGGAGCATCTAGTCAACAGGGTGAAGACCGAAGGAGGGTGGACAAAGTTTTTGAAAAAGATTGGGGACGAGAAATAGTTCACTGAACGGACAGCAAGTCTGTCATGTTCTTATGTTTTTTTTTCTTTCTTTCTTTGTCAGCTGCATTGTTAACTGTTGTTATTTTAGTTTCTATTCATTATGTCTGAATTATTGTAATAGGTTCTAATTAAAAACGGTAATAGTAGGTTAGGGTCATTAGACAGTGAACAATAAATTCCTATTGTAAAGAGCAGACTAAGTAAACTAGTTAATACTCAAAGAAAGTCATGTCTGTAGTAACTGCTAAAACTGTAATTGAGAAACTACCAACAGTTACCAAACTGCCTGGGAACAATGTCTAAAAGGACAAGCAAGAAAACCCAGTGGGGTTCAGCGGCGGAGCACACACAAGAGAATAACAGAAAATAAATATACATTTCCTTCATTTTATTTCAGTGCACAAGCAAACAGATTATTCATATATGTGTCCTCAGTAACAAAAGCCTGTATGTACAGTGTTGTATAAATATTTCACTTTTATTTACATATATCAAAAGTTCTTTACAATATTCGAAGAGTTACGAACTGGCAGAGAAGAAAGCGAACAAGAGGCGGAAAGGACCAGCACCCACTACAAGTTCAAACCAAACAAACACAGTCACCAGGTAAGCAACTAGGACTGGCAGCGAATGAGTCTATCTTCTACTTAATTTTACAATGTATTTTCTCAGCATAAAAATTACATAGAACAGTTCATCATAGTGCAACCGAACAACGTTGCAACCGACACCACAAACCCTCCTAAGTTACGGCCAAGGGTTTGACAAACCCAGGAATTCCAAACACGACAAATAAACAGGTATTCCACATAACAAGTGACCATAACCCGTGACCAGGACCAAGACTCATTACAGAAAAGCAAAACAAGAACAGGTCTACTCGGAAGGAGTCTACAAATGCCACTGCCACGACACAGAGGACGACCACACCTGTAAAAGACACAAAAGGCGGAAGGTCAAGGTTTCTTTTAAATAAAACCCTTGCATAAGAAGTGAAGCCGTAAAGCCTGGAAACGAAAACCCTGAGCATGGATGTAAGAGAGTGACCATACCTTAAAGTGAGCCGGAATAATAGGCCAAAAGAACCCCGAACCAGAGACCCCTGCCCACAGAGGGGTCGAAGAACATTAGTCTCTGTGCAAATAAAGGTAAAGAAACTCCAGCATAAAACTGTGACATACTTTGTCAAAAGTAGCCGAGCGCCGGAGAGGAAAGAACCCGGAATTCCATCGACTTGGGTAGCTGTCGAGCTGAGCGGACCGAGCACCATTACGCCATAGCAATTAACCAAAGAATTATCAAGAAGACCAGACCAGACAGTACCCACGTAACCAAACAAAGGAGAGTGTTCATAGCCATGAAAAACGAAACGAGCATATGATGGAACCGAAATAACTTACCACAGAAACCAAGCGCCGAACAGACAAACCAACACAGGAACGACAGAGTATAGCTGAGCCCTCATCATATCACCACGGAATAGGTGGAAAACCAAAGGGTTTCATCACAGACAAATAACTAGAGGCGGAACCAAACAACACAGAGACCACCGAGACCAAGCACCGCAGATAGAAATGACCGCAAGGGCGCGAACTGGGTAACAAAAACAAGGTAGGGTTTGCCAGGATCCCGAGGAGAACAGGTGTCCAATAGAGGAGTAATGAGAGTACATGCCAAGTTGATTGCCAATTAAACAATAATCAATTTCCAATTAACGCGTATCTTAACCAGTTCAATAACGTAAATCCACATCAGCTGAGGCAAGGCGGGACCACGTGGGTTGGCCCCATCAAGTTAACTATGACAAAAAGGTAATATTGACATTTTACACTAAGTCAATGGATTTTTAATAGTAACTGAACTTTCTCTTATGCAATACTTCTTCATTACCTTATAATTTCTTTTTTTTCTTGATTACCCTATAGTTTCTTCTTAAAATTGCATGTTATAGCATTTGTAATGTTATCAATATTCTATGAAGTGATTTTATTTCCTATTCGTTAATGGTTTAGCCAAAAATTAGCTTTTTTATGCCCTCCCTTCCCAAGTATTAGGTAATTTTAACTCAAATTTGAAGCAATTATAGGAAGCCTATTTTTATTCATGTTTATTATTTTGTGATTATACATTAGGTACCTAAATCTAGCATTACTTTCAATTGATCAAAGACCACTCTCTAAAAAAAGAGTTAAATATGATATATTTCTCTTAATTTTAAAATTTTAAAATATAAAATGCTTCGAGATTCTCTAGAAAAAATACAACTCCAAATATTATATCTATATAAGATAATTAGGGTAAGGAAAGTCTCAAAGAGAAATTTATTTTTAAAATGGAAAATATGTTGTTTTACATTTATTCTTAAAATTAAAATAAGTTTTCCATCATTTAATAATCATTTTTCCCATGAGATAACACTAGTTGAGCTTGTCATAAGGTCCACTTCAAGATATTTATATACCAGTATCATCATACACAAAAGTCGTGTATGTGATCTTTTTTGGATTTGACTCCCATAACCTTTGTGGTATTTATTGATATACTAGTGTTAAAACAAAAACTTTTGAGAATACTTAGTTGCTTATCCAGATGAAAGGGATATATTTATAAAAGAATAACCTCATTAATGTAAATAACCAACCTAGATCCATCTTAAAGCTTAGAGGGATCAAATCTCCTTTCACTTTAAAAGAGGTTTGCAGCTCAAGAGATTTGATACCTCTAGGCACTTGGTAGATCCATAGTTAAAATGGATATAGGTTGGTATAATTATTAATTATAATTATATTATAATTATAATATAAATATAATTATTAATTTTATGTTTTTTATTTTATTTTATTTTTATGGCATCAAAATGTTAACGATTACATCTTTGTCATAATGGATCAAATGTTTACAAAGGAGTTAAGTTTACTTATAAACCCCATTCATATATATATATATACTATATATATATATATATATATATATATATATATATATATATATATATATATATATATATATATATATATATGTTAATATTTTATTTTTATTTTATTCAAATGGCATCAAAATGTTAATGATTACATATTTATCATAATGGATCAAATGTTTACAAAGCAGTTAAGTTCACTTATAAACCTCCCACATACACACACATATATATATGTCAATATTTATTACCACCCCATCAAATAAAAAGTAGTTAGGGTCCGAGGAAAATAATAATTAAAATGTGATATTATTAGATTTTATATAACCCTAAATATTACATAATAAATATTAAAATGTAATGTTGCGTAAAATGTAATATTATAACCTAGTCAAAAGTGGATGGAGGTAGGATAATAATTACATTTTTCCTAATATTTCCTCCACAGTGGATCATATCTAGACAAAGATCATATTAGAAATATTCTCAACATGAACATATCCATAATTTTTTTTTTTTACCTTTATAGCCTACATGGATTCAATATAACATCAAATTAAGATGGATCTAGGCTAGTTTATTTCCCCCTTAAATAGGTTATATTAGACATGAATATCATGGCTCAATGCCATGGATTCTTAAAACCATAGGTCATTTTTATTTTTATTATTTAATTTTTATAAGGTTATTTTTATTTTATTTTCATAAGTTAAAATGTTTGCATTAAATTACATAAAGTTACACATCTCTACCATATTTTAATTTTATATTTAATTTTGTTTTGATGAGTCAAAATGTTTATATTACGTTGCGTAATAGTTCCCCGTGCAGGCTCGACCTTGCCGCCCCCTTCCCCTGTGCTGCCTCTGCGGCCTCCCCGCCTGGCAGCCTGCTGCTGCTGGGCCTTCTCAACCTCGCCCTCGGCCCTCTCGCCCTGGGTCACCTCCAGCTTCAATCTCCCTCTCGATAGCCCTCTTTTGTTGATCGGAGAGTCCTCTCCTGCTGAGCGCTCGTGATAGGGTTTGCCCAGGCTCTAGCTCTGCAACACCTAGCCATGCCGTCCTCTAGGGGTCCGGATCCCTTGAACCCTTCCCTGCCCCCTCCACCGGAGGTCATTGCTTTCAAAGCTATGATAGCCTCGTGTAGCAAGCACCCGCCCTTAGCCAGTCAATAGAAGTTCGTCAAGAAGATGGAAACCATTCCCTTGGTAGCCCTTCCTGAAGAAGAAACCTGCAAAGCTGCTCTGAATATTGCAGAGAGAGGTCTCATAGGCTAGTTCACGGGCCTCTGGCCCTCTCCTAAGTCGGTTGAGGATTGGACACAAAGGAACTGGATGCCGTTAACTAAAGAAGGAATAAAAAGCTACTTCGTAGGCGAAGGTTATTTTGTCTTCGTCTTCGAAAGTGCAGAGGATAGAAGCTTAATCTTCAGAAACAGACCTTATTTTATGGGACCGCAAGGTCTATATCTCAATAAATGGTCGCCAGACTTCGACCTAGCTCAAGATGTCCCATCTACTGTTCCGGTGTGGGTGTGGCTTCCCCATCTTCCCCTCCACTGCTGGAATCAAAAGTCTCTTTAGATCATCAGCAACGGCTTAGGAAAATACATAGATCAAGCTACAAGAAAAGATTAATATTCTTGTGCTCGTATCTGTGTCAAAGTAGATCTGGAGGAGGGTTTGCTGGAAGCCATTAAACTTAGAGTCGCAGGATGGATGCATGTCCAAGAGCTGGACTATGAACAACTCCCTTTCAAATGTAGACATTGCATGGCTACGGGCATTTCGCCAAACATTGCAAGAAAAAGGCGGAAGAACAACCAGACAAACAAAATGTCGAGCAATGGACTCTAATACAAAAAACCACCAACCACAAAAAAGGCGACAGGGAGGGCACTCTGAAAGAGGCACCAAGAAACTCCAACCCCACCCAAGAAAAGAACACTAATGGTAAAGAAAACAGTCAGAGCAAGTCAGCTACAATAGTCATGGAAAATTTAGATCAGATTGTTCCTCCTATCACTAACAAAGAAGATGGGGAAACGGCTCATCTGGAAGACTCCCAAGGAAGCCCTTCCAATCCCTCATACGTAGATGTCACAAGGAAACAACTAGCTGATAGCTCCGGCTCCTCGGAGGATGAAACCTACAAGCAGCCCACAAGAAAAATCGGCAGGAAATCCTGCAGAGAAGTAAGGGATGAGGCGGTGGAATGGCTCAAGACCCAAGGAAGCCAGCCACAATAGAGATGTCTATTGGGAGAAACTCCAGAATCAGGCCCCCTAAGGGAGGCTCCCACCCCACCCCTGGTAAATAATGCGCCTCGTCTCTTGGAACTGTAAAGGTCTGGGTAACCCCTCGAAAGCAGAAGCGGTCAAGGATCTTCTCAAAATAGAACCCTCAGACATTCTCATGCTGCAAGAGACTAAGATAGAGGGGGAAGCCCTTCTAGACATCAGCAAAGAAATGGAAGAAAAGTACAGGAATAGCAGTCAGCTCAAGAGGCTCATCCGGAGGGCTGGCAACTCTTTGGACAGAAGATCTCTTCCAGCTGAACAAATCTCACGAGACCCAGCACTGGATCTACATGGAATTAACGCATTGTACAAGTAAGTTGACCATCTCCCTCTTCAATCTTTATGTACCTGTTATGTACTCTGAAAGGAGAGATTGTTGGAATTCCCTCTTCGATTTCCTAGAGCAGCATTCCCCAAGCAACATTATCCTTGCTAGGGATTTAAACATTGTTTTAAAATCCAAAGAAAAAAGGGGAGGAACTAGCAGCAGAGATCTTATGCTTCCCCTGGTGAAAGACCTCATACAACAGTGGGATCTTCTTGATTTCATACCGGCCAAAGGGCTCTACACTTGGTCCAACAAGAGAGTGGGAGAGGATCATATTTCTGCCCGTCTGGACCGATTTCTAGTCCAAGGCACCCTCATGATGAATAAGAAGATAATCACCACCAAAATTCTACCCAAATTGACCTCAGATCACAAACTAGTTCAGCTCATTCTGGAAGACGAAGAAGATCTGGGTCCAATCCCCTTCCGATTCAGCCCTCTTTGGACCGAAAGGGATGGTTTCATAGATATAGTGAAAATAGCATGGGCCAAATCCTTCTCAGGGTCGTCTAGTTATGTGTGGGAACAAAAGCTCAAAGCCACAAAGTAGGCCCTGAAGGAATGGACTAGGAAACCTGCCCCAAATCCAACTAGCCAAAGAAAAGAAATAGTGCAGTTATTAGAGGCACTGCAAGTTGAAATGGAAAGCAAAGATATCACTCCAACGCTGCTCGACAAAGAAGTAAAAATTCAATGTTCATCATTTCTATCTTTCCGAATGGAGGAAGAATACTGGAGAATCAAATCTCGAAGTTTGTGGCTGAAGGCTGGTGATCGGAACACTTCCTTCTTCCACCACCAATATCGAGCAAGACTCTCCAGAAATCATATCTCTGAAATAACAACAACAGAGGGGCAGATATGTAAAGGGTTCAGCTAGATAAAAGAGGCAGCTGAAAGTCATTTCAGACATCTCTACACCACAGGTAATCAAGGCAATGAGGAGGAAACTGCTGATCTCGTCTCCAACATTCCTCTCTTGGTTAGCCCTGAAGATAATTCTGCACTCAGTAATCCTATCACTGAAGAAGAAATCATTAAAGTTATCTCGTCTATGGATTCGGATAAGGCCCCAAGGGCCGACGGATTCACCATACATTTCTACAAGACTTGCTGGGACATCATCAAAGCGGATCTATTAAAGATGATAAAAGGGTTCACGAAAAAAGACAAGGTATGAGGAGGAACTAATTCCACCTACCTCGCCCTTATTCCTAAAGAAACCAACCCTGAAAGCTTCATTATATTCAGGCCAATATTGCTTTGTAACGCCTCCTACAAAATTCTGGCAAAGCTTATAGCAAACAGGATCAAGCCCCTACTAAACAGGTTGATCTCTAGCAATCAAGGTGGCTTCGTAGAAGGTAGGCACATCCTGGATAATTTCATTCAAGTTCAGGAGATAATTCATTCAATCAATCATCAAAAAGAAAAAGGAATACTGATAAAACTTGACATGGCCAATGCTTTTGACCGAGTCAATCGCTCCTCCCTTTACAAAGTCCTCCATTCCTTTGGCTTCTCCACCCATTTTGTCAATCTCATTAAAGCCTGTACTGAAAAGCCTAGATTGCCCCTCTTGTCAACAGTCGCCCTACTCCTTTTTTCCAAGCCCAGAGAGGCCTCAGGCAGGGATGCCCACTCTCTCCCTTCCTGTATATCCTTATGGCGGATTCCCTCAGTAGAAAGCTATCAGCCGAAAAAGTTTCAGGCTCCCTTCCAGGCCTCAAACCTTCCAATAGCTCTCCAACCCAAAACCACGCACTATTTGCGGATGACTCTCTCTTCCTTAGAGGTGCCTCTGTTAGAATTGCCAAAGCCTTTAAAGCTGTCCTTAAATGCTATTGCAGGGTTTCGAGAGCTTCAATCAACGAAAGAAAAAGTGAAGTCTATGGCTGGAACATTGGGCAACAAGAGCTCACAAGCATCTCTAAGCTTCTTGGCTTCAACAACCATGCCCATTGGGAGAAGATAAAATACGTCGGCCTTCCCATTACAAATGGTTTCAATAAGAGGTCATTGTGGTCCGAAATTATAAGCAAAATTAAATAAAAAATTACAGCCCGGGGAGGATACTGGCTCACAAAAGGAGGCAAGGTCATCCTGATCAAGTCTGTGTTATCTGCGCTCCTAATTTACCAAGCAGCCTTCCTATTCGCCCCAAAAAGTGTGACAGATCAAATCTCCAAAATTATTTGTGACTTCCTCTGGTAGGGGGGGAAGGGAAACCAACATAAAATACACTTAGTGAAATGGGACCTGGTTAAATGTTCAATCCCTGAGGGAGGTCTGCAAATCCACAACCCTTCTCTTGTCAATCTGGCGATGGGGGGCAAAATCCTATGGAACCTTTTCAAAGACCCCAAGCAT
Organism: Pinus taeda; assembly: GCA_000404065.3. Classification (NCBI taxonomy): domain Eukaryota; kingdom Viridiplantae; phylum Streptophyta; class Pinopsida; order Pinales; family Pinaceae; genus Pinus; species Pinus taeda. Next base: position 58,214 of record APFE030522293.1, on the reverse strand, counting down.
CCTGTCAGTGAAACGCTGAAATCAAAGTACGCCCACAAGGTGCCACTCAGAAATTTGCAGGCAAGCTAAACAATCAACAACACACAAGTTTGGAATATTTGCAGCAAAATCCCGAATTTCTTCAAAGGCAAGGGGTACAAGATTCCAGGTAACGACAAACAAACAAACCTGTGGTATGATCGAATAATGGACTGAGACCCTCTCTCAGAAGTTGAAGAAATTGCAAAATTAAAAAATTGGTTGGAACGTGTAGGGATCAATAGAGTTCACGATTTATCCAAATGGGATTGCCACGATGATTAGCAAGGATGGGATTTTTTGGAGTCCCTGATCGTTTAAACCAACAGAAGCTCACTCTCGAAGAATTTCTGGAAGAAGGAGCCCCAGTGAACAGGAAAATGAAGGACAACTGGGGATGGGGGCAATCTGGAAGCTACACAACAGCAGCAGCTTATAACGCCCTCCAGCTAATTAGGAATAGCAGTAAAACTCCAGATTTCTGGAAGAAAGTATGGGATCTGCTTGCTCTCCCTAAAGTGAATTTCTTCTTTTGGACGCTGGTCCACAACAAGCTGTTAACCGGAGACAACCTGATGAATAAAGGCATAGTTGGGCCGCATAGATGTGAGTTGTGCATAAGCAGCTTAGATACTGCCAAGCACCTCTTCATGGAATGCAAGTTTGCTAAAGAAGTGTGGGGACTCATACTCCACGAGCTACAAATCATAGTCCCCCCATTTAACTCGGTTGTTGATCTCTTTGACTCATGGAATCAATGCTATCCCAATAAAATCCCCAGCAAATCCTTTTGGAGAAAAGTCTGGAACACTATCCCCAAATTTGTGTACTGGCAGACTTGGTTGACCCGGAATGATTTGATATTCAACGAAAAGGAGCAAGCTCCCTTCTCGGCAGCAGTAAAGGCCAAATCCTTTCTCCTGGAAGCAGCCCAATAGCAATATTTTTCAGATGATTCTTTGCTTCTCCCTGAAGAAGATAGGTGGCTGGGTCCCCTTTCCCCCCACCCTCGGAAGCAGCTAACAGCTCCTCATGTAGTGAATCTGGAATGGCGCAAAAGAGATTCCGAAGCTACCATTCAAGAATGGTTACAAAAACAAAAAATAAGCACGATATTCTTTGATGGAGCCTCCAAAGGCAATCCTAGGGCAACAGGAGCTGGTGGGGTCATCTATGCCCCGGACGGATCAAGAAGGGACAACTTTTGCTGGGGCATCGGGCAGAAAACCAACAATCAAGCATCTTAATAAAAAAATTAAATATGGAAAAATTGTTCACCAATGAAAGCCTCAACAAAACTCTGAATAGATTAAAGAGAGTCCTGCTTGACTTCGACTCCTACAAATTCCTCCATATCCTCAGAAACTTGAACAATGACGCATATCTGATGGCGAACAAAGGTTGCACTCTTGGGAAAGGACAACTTCTCATAAATGACGAAAGCTCATTCCAACCCTGTAACCCATGAGGAAGATGCATCTTGTAACAACACAAGAAACAGAATTCGAAGCAATGTAATGATGGCTACCATGGCGTAAGTCCATTATTTTCTCCAAATAAATAAAAACATACCCGTTTTAGTGAAAAAAAAATGTTTATATTACGTTAAGTTACATTTCATGTTTCTAGCATACTATAGGTATTGGATCTTGGCTCAATAAAAGAATTACATATATCCCTCATACTAAAAAATAATATATATTTTTTTCATTTAAATTACTGATCTCACTACAAAGTGTGATGTAAAATAAAAATGAAATTTAAAATATTTTATTTATAGCCAACATTAATCTTTAAAATATATTATTATTATTATTTTTTAAAGTAAAATTAAACAAAATATCTCTCAGAAATACATATATTAACATATATATATATATATATATATATATAATTTAAAAAAAACTCTCCTTCTTTATAGCCAATAAAAACTATCATTAATTAAGTTAAAATACTTTTAACACTAATTTCCTCTACCAACCGTCATTTTTCATAAAATCTTAAACTACATATAAATAAATAGAATTAATTAAAATTAAAAACTAGAATTACACTATTTACACTCATAAGCTAAATTAAAAATAAGCCATGTATGGTTCGAAAATATTTCATTGGTTTCTATGCTATATATCAAATTAATATCCAAAATCAAAATATTTATTGAAATGATATAAATATCATTTCATACATAAAATTAGATAATGACTTATCAAATTAATATCCAAAATCAAAATATTTATTGAAATGATATAAATATCATTTCATACATAAAATTAGATAATGACATATCTTATATAAAATTAGATAATGATATATTATTTACTTATGTCATTTCTACTAACTGAAATTCAAGTTAATTTGTTGATGTGGAAATTAAAAATTAACAATGATATTAAAAACAAACCAAATGAGTGTAATGAGATAGGTTAGTTATTTTTTGTTATTTTTTTTAATAGATATTGTTTTTTTATTTAGAAAATATTTATTTTTGTTTAAAGTAGATACAAGTCAATTCCACTTTTGTCAAGTTAAGAGGTAACTCAAATCAAATTGTTTATTCATTAAGATTATTCATGGTTATATACAGGAGGGAGATACTCTTGGGCTTCACCTATCAATATTTCTTCATTTTCCAATATTTACTATTTACATTATTTACATATTTTCACCCAATTCCAATGATTAGGTGTCAAAATTCAACCCTCCCCTCGCCCTCCCCCTTAATATGAAGGGATGTTGGTGAGTCCAAACATCATTCTGAATCTTTTGAACTTTTCTCTTCCAAACTTTTTGGTGAAGATGTCTGCAATATGCTCATTAGTGGAACAATGGTGTAGATGGATTGTCTTGGTCTCAACATGATGTTGAATCAGATGATATTTTGTATTTATGTGCTCCGATATATCATCGGACTTTGGGTTCTTGGCCAATTTTATTGCAGATGTGTTTCCAATCATGAGTGGAGTTTAATGTACTTGTTTCACCTACAAATATTCTATAATTTTCCTGAGCCACATAATTTCTTTTGTTGCCTCAATTGTTGCCACATATTTTTCCTTTGTTGTGGAATTTGCTACAACTGATTATTTGCATGATATCGAGGAGACAACTCCTAATCCAAGACTTATTGCATAACTTGAAGTAGATACCACATTTTCTTTGTCTCCATCAAAGTCTGAATAAGATTATCCAATCAAGCTGAAGTCGCCCACCTGTGTGTACTCGAGTCGGAAGTGTTGGGTTCCCTTCAAGTACTTTAGAACTCTTTTTGCCGTAGACCAAGTCCCTCACAAGGCTTTTGCATAAATCTTGAGAGGATTCAAATAGTAAACAAAATGTATAGTCTAGTAGTAGTCAGGCAGTTGAGACTTCCTACAAGCTATCTATACTTTGTTGCATCCTCAAATTCTTTTCCTTCAATGGATGTGAGCTTTAAGTTTTGTTCCATTGGAGTAGTCAAAGGATTGCACTCAACCATGACAAGCCTGTTCAACAAATCTCCAATGTATTTCTTTTCGGAGAGGAATATGGACTTCGGAAGTTTAGTTACTTCAATACCAAGATAGTACTGAACATAGCCCAAGTCAGTCATTTCAAAACCTTTCATCAATTCCTTCTTTATGGATGCAATGTATCTCTTATTGTTCCCTATCATCAAAAGGTCATCTACATATACCATAAGATATACAATTGTTTTGCCAACTTCCTTGACAAACAAAGTAGCATCATCAAGATCATAATGTTTGAAGTTGAGTTTCAGAAGATTCTGAGTTAACTTTTCATACCAGGCTCACGGTGCTTTCTTGAGGCCATACAAGGATTTCACAAGTTTGCATACTTTATGTTCATATCCCTTCATAATAAATCCTTCTTTCTCGGACATAAAAACATTTTTCTCAAAACACCATTCAAGAAAGAAGTTTTAACATCCATTTGATGGACTTTCCAACCATTATGAGCTTCTAAGGAAAAGAGTGTCTGGATGGTAGCCCATTTTGCTGTGGGGGGAAAGGTCTCCACATAATCAACCCCTTCCATCTGTGAAAAACCTCTTGCCACAACCCTGACTTTGTGCTTGTCAAGTGAGCCATTAGCTTTATACTTGTTCTTGTAGACCCACTTACAGCGAATTGGTTTGGTTCCCAATGGAGGATCAACTAGATTCCAAGTGTCATTCTTTATCAAGGCATCATACTCCTTATGCATCGCTTATTTCCATTCATCAAGAGAAGCGGCTTCTTTGAAGGAATTTGGTGCAAAATTTGTAGACAAATTCAGTTCACAATCATAAGAAACATCCATATCAACAGGCGAATCAAAATCATCTACATCACCTCCATTTTTCCTGGTTGAATTTTCCTGTTCCTGTCTTCCAACCTCACAAGGATGAACACTTTCAAGTGTCTTTGTCATCAATTATGGAGGACCTTTCTGAGATGGCCTAGGCTGATTAGTTGACTGAGTTGGGACTGAATCAAGATTGAGTCTCACAATTCTGGCAATGACATCACTTAAAGTATCATCAGTGGCTGGAGCTTCGTGTGGGGGAGAGATTGCTTGAGAAGAAGATTCCATAGATCGATCCAGTATAAGAATCCCCCCTTCAAGATGTGGAATATAATTATCAAATTCTTGGAATGATTTTGCATGTTTGAATCTATCCAAGCGATCAAAATGTTGCTCAACAATGCTGTCAGCTTTGGAAGATTCAAGAAATATTATATCTCTAGATACAACAAAATTCTTATTAACTTCATCATATAAATGGTATGCTTTGGAGGTATTTGAATACCCCAAGAAGATACACTTATGACTCGTTGCACCAAGTTTGTTTCTTTGTAGCTTTAGTATCAAGGCATAACAGGTGGAACCAAAGACCCTGAGATGCTTTACCGAAGGAATGTGGCCATACCACATTTCGTAAGGAGTCTTGTTTCTAATAGCATTAGATGGACATCTATTCTTTATATACACATCACATAGGACTCCATCAGCCCAAAACATGAATTTTACATTCTTGAAAAACATCATAGAACATACCATATTTAAGATTGTCCTATTCATTCTTTCAGCTACTCTGTTTTGTTGGGGATTATAAGGTACATTAGTTTGATGTTTTATCTCATGCAGGAAAAGATAGTTTTAAAATTCATTTGAAGTGTATTATTTTCCATTATCAGTGCGAATAGAGCCAATATGAGATTTGCATCATCTTCAATCCATGTATGAAAGTTATTGAATGTTTGAAAAGCATGAGATTTGTTCTTGAATAGATAAACCCAGCACATTCTGGTGTAGTCATCAATAAATGTCATCATATATTTATTTCCATTTGTAGAAGGAACATGCATTTGACAACATAAATATGAATAAATGAGTTCAAGTTTCCTGTGTGCTTTGGAATGTGAATCATGAAAAGATTGTTTGCTATGATTTCCTAGAATACAGACATCACATTTCTTAAGTTTCCTAAGAATTGTGGGCAAACCAGTAACACCATTTTTCTTCAACAAGCGAAGGTTGTCATAGTTCAAGTGTCCAAATCTAGCATGCCATAAAAGACTTGATGGAAATGTACATTCATCATAATGAGAACTGTATGAGAAATTTTATGCATGAGTAGAGGTACCTTGCAGCTTCAAAAGTCTTTGTTCTTCTATCCCCATCATGACAAGTGAGTGATATGATGATTTTATTACCTCAACCTTGCCATCAAACATATGAACGGAGTGTCCTTGCTGGTGGATGTGGGTCAGGGACAACAAGTTTCTCCTCAACTGTGGGAGATATAAAACATCATGTAGAAGAAAGTATGGAAGACAGGGAAATTTGAGCCTAATTGTGCCAAGCCCTGATGGCTTGAGTTTGATTTCTTTGCAAAGTATACTGCTCCATCAACATTATCATTCAATTCTTCAAAAAGTCTCTTCTAAAAGTCATGTGGCAAGTTTCTCCTGAATCAAGCAACCAATCATTTTTCCAAGAAGCAAGTGAAGCATTAAACAAGATTTCATTTACTCCAATATTATAATGCGCCACAACATAGTGAGAATATTCACATGATTTAACTTTTTCTTTGTCATTAGTTTTACCCTTGGCTTGATTTCTTTCCATCTCAATTCTGTCCCAAAGCAACTTTCATGTGGATGCATCATGTTATCCATCTCTATTGCAACATATGCCATGAAGATCAGATTTTTCTCCTTGAGAGTGTCTGCCCCCCTTTCCTCTAAAATTTCTTCTTCCTCTTCCTCTTTGACCACCTCTTCCCATAGAAGAATCTTTAGCATGATCCTTCTCTCTACGTGCAAGACACAACTTCTTCAGAAGACTAAGGAGTTGTCTTTTTTCCAAAATCCTTCTCTCTCTCAACAAACGTTTTCACAGGGAAGTCAAAGGTAATCTCCTTGAGGTTTCCATTTGCTTGTAATGACTCAAGATAATTTGAATAAGTGGGATAAAGTGCCTTGACAAAAGCTATCAGAGGAATGTTTAGTTCAACATTAGTGACTTTGATATCATGCATAATCAATATTACTTCTGATGCTAAAGGAAGAGGATCATCATTTTTCAATTCTAGGCTGAACAATTTAATCATCAATTTGACAAATTGAAGTTTAGAATGTGAGTCATAAAGTTGCTTCAATTTTTATAAGGCTTCAAAATCATTTGAAAATGGTGAAATATGACGACTCACCTCTTCATTTATAGATTTTGGAATAAAGGAATAGGCCTTGCTGTTCTTGTTTTCCCAAACGACGAACTCCCTATCCGAGGTGGGCTTTGCAGGTTCATTATCCCCTTCTCCTACACAAAATCCTTTCTAAAACTCATTGAAAATGAGAGCGTGCTTTATCTTTTGCGACCATTCTTGATAGTTCTCTTTCTGATAGAACTAATCAAACTTTAGAGATAAATGAATGAATTTAAAAAAATGTGTACTGTGTAAACAATCGTTGTTCTGCAGGAAATTTTTTGCACTTGGTGTGTAATAAAAATTGCATTATAGTAGCAATACTCTGAAAATATAATTTTGTTATGTATATATCAAAGGTATATTTGGGGAAGGGATTAGATGGATGAGGGCGAATATAGGGGAGGGAGTATTTGAAGAAAGTATTAACTGGTGGGGATTAATGCATATGGATGCTATTAACGTATATGGATGAGCGATAATATGACTATGCTAAATAAAACACAGTGAATATACATTATTTGGACTATGTAATACCATTACACAGTCACGTATACCATTAAATACAACAATTAAAACCGGGAGTGGATACCACAAATGCGTGAGGGGTGTGAGGGGACCAGGGATCAATGAAGTTCCCACACAAAAATGATATATGGCAGCGAGGTATGGAGGAAATCAGAGTGGGAAGAGTCTAATAGTGGTGTAGAGTGTTTCTGGTGTATGAATTGTTGTAGGAGTGGATATAAAATCGTTGCTGTGAGCAGAGTGGTATGGGGAGAGTAGCATGGTATGCAGGAGTGAGAAACCGGGAATTTTGAGAGAGACCTTTGTAGGTGAGTGCTTTCAGAAGGACGCAGGGCCACCAAGCGAGGTATTAACTATGCAGAGTTGGAGGTATATGATGAGGTTTTAACTGTGTAGAGTTAGAGGTATATAGCGTATGGAGGTCGAGGCTGAGGAATATATGGCTAGCATTATTAACTATGATACCAATGGAAGGCATAGTTTATATGTGTATGGGAGAGACGATGGAGGACTATTGAAGGGTACAACTAGTTAAGGGGATAGGTCGAGTATGGAACTCACAACGAAGGGTACGAGGCCGAGGTGATGTGTTTGCAGTTCTTTTAAACCACTACGTAATACAATTACAATATACACAACACAGTTAGGATTAGACTTGTATACAACATCTTATCACAGTCACGATAACACATCTAGGAAACTACCGCACACCAGCACCTTCAACTTCAATGCACCAGCCAAAACACACCATTCGACGTAGCAAGAAAACAATTCCTCAATGTAGCAAATTGACTCTTTAATAGTTAAAATAGAATGCACAAAATTTGGCAGGGATATGCCAGTCTGCAATGCAGAACAGAGACAGGAAGGAGTTACAAGAGCAGGAAGGAAGACAAAAATAGTCGCTGTGACCTACGCTCTGATACCATGTCAGGCCAGGAGGTAACTCCTCAAATCGAATTGCATATTCATTACGATTATGCATGGTTATATACAGAAGGGAGAGACTCTTGGGCTTAACTTCCCAATGTCTCTTCATTTTCCATTAATTACTATTTACATTATTTACAAAATTTCACCCAATCCTAATGATTAGTTGCCAACAACTTTGAACACATAATTATACATCTTCCTTACATTAATTTCCATTGAGTTTTATATAAATAAAATTCAAATATTCCAAAATTATTAACAAATGATTGCTTAGGATCAATGTTTTTATAAGTAGTTTTCAAATAATAATGTTGTATGATTTCTTTTTATTAGGAATTTCCCCCTTTTGAGTATTGAAATGGGTAGATTATATTTTTATTGATTTAGAATTTCTATTAGGAATTTAAAAATGAAAAATAAATTTATATTTTATAGAATTATGTGATTATGTGATTATAAAGAATATATTTTTTAATTAGCTTTGTATATTTTTAAGAGATACAAAGTTCAATGATTTATTATTATTATTATATTATTATTATTATGCTTATATGAAGAATTTTTTAGTGATATCATTAATTAAAAGTAAATAAACTTGTTGGGATGGGGTCCCCTCGGTCAGTTTTGGGTTAAAATAACCCAATTTTTGATATATTTTTGTAACTAATGTAAAATCTCCACGATTTGTGGATGTGGAGTGCGTAGCTGATTAGGAGTCAAAGGGGTTTTAGCCTCTTATTTATGTAAAGTGTGAGTTAGTTTTGATATCCACCCATGGTTCACAGACCATGGGATTGTATGAAAAAGGCTATAAATAGGTGTGGCTTAGAAAGTCTAAGGCATGTCTAAGTGGATAATGGATGGAGTCTTAGAAGTGATAGTGCTGAGAAGTGGATCAGAGAGGAGAGAAAGGCTCTGTAACTGAGTGCACAGAGGCCTAGGTAGAGTCCGCAACTGAGTGTGTGGTTCCCTGCAACTTAGTGCACAGGCTAGTCTTGAGTCTGTAAAGCTCGTTCGAAGATAAATAAAGAAAGTTACTGAAGAAATACCGTGTATATCTATTTATCTCTATTTTCTTCTGTTTACGATATTTATTGTGGATGAATAATGTGTTTATGAAATATTGATTCAATGATGCATGATCTTCTTGAATAAGTCTTAATAAGTGTATGCGATGCATCTTAAGTAACTTTGCGAAATTTCTGATGAATTATGTTATGTTTTCTAAATAGCTTAAGTAGATCTACGTGAATACTAATTTAGGATTGTTCTTTAATGTGCGTAAGTGGATAAATCAATTGTTAATGGTTTGCAAACGTTGATCGTAGACCTTTGTGAAGGTTTGAAGACTGTTTTAGTAGAGTTGCAATACTAAGCCCTAAGGTCTTATTGATCTACATGTAGGAATACCTGAGGCACTAAAAGACATTACACTCCTCTCTGAATGTATAAAATTGGTTCTTGCATCCCCCCATACTACTTCAAGTGAGACTGGAGCCTGTGCTATGTGTGTTGTTGCCGAAAGAGCCAATAGTGAAGGGACTTATTAGTTGGTGCAACTAACTCTGAACCTAGTTCAGGACCCCCTAAGCCAAAAAATGGTTATGTTGTTGGGGCCGAGATCTTCTTGAAATAGATGTGTGATGTTGCATCACTCAAATTCGACCAGGAAAGAAATTGAAATGTGGTTGGATCGGAAGATTCACGAATTCACGGCGCAAGAAAACAAGAATGTATATATAGAAATACATGAAAGCTTCTTCTGCACTTTCCCCTTTGAATTATACAAGTGGTTAGCTAAGTTGGCAGACGGTCAAGAAGATGGAAGCTTGACAGTCCAATAGTGTGGACTCTAGAACTGGTACAATGATTAGAAGCCTCTTAGGACAAGATCAAACCTGTCAAATACTTCAAATTTCTTCTTAAGGAAATATATTCATGTATTCCTTGAGAAGTCATCTATAAATGATACATAGTACACAAACTTACCCAGTGATGGAACCTTCATAGGTCCAAGCACATCAATGTGCACAAGCTCTAATATTTGTTTCGCCCTCTTACCACTAGAGGGGATACTCACTCGATTCTGCTTCCCATATACACAATTTTCACAAGAATCAAAATCCAGAGAGCTATTACTCATACCTTCTACCATACCTTTACCATGAAGTATTCGAAGGCCCTTCTCTCCAATATGTCCAGGCCTTTGATGCCACAGCATGGTCGTCTCTCCAGAGACCACTAGATTTTCTGCTCCACTTTAAAGAACCACAAAATTGTTGCACCCATCAACAACAGTTCTACCTTGCAGCTTGTACAGAGTTCCAATCCAAACTCCCCGCATCAATACCAATGCTCCCCGAACCATCTTGCAGGTATCCTTCTAAAACATTGTTTTTACACCTGCATTATCCATCTTGCTTACAAAAATCATATTTATGGCCAATGCGGGAATATGTGGAATACCCGAAAGTGTTCTAACCCTTCCACCTTGCAACTTCAACTTTACTTTTCTGCTACCAACGATTTTAGCCTTCCTATCATCCCTAAGAAGACATCACCATCATCATATTTCTCATACTCGTAGAACCACTCTCTATGGGGAGTGAAGTGAAAGGATGCACCTGAGTCAATCAACCATGCCTCATGATCTACATGTGTACTTGAAGAAGCCAAGTACACACCCCCACCTTCATCAGAGGTGGTTTTCACCTCTGCAGAAGGAGCATCATCAAATCCCTTTCCTTTGTCAGGAGCTTTAGATTTACAATACCTTTTGTAGTGCGCTTCCTTTCCACATTTCCAGCACACCACATTTACAAGTTTTCCTAGAGATTTAGATCTCCCTATAGATTTAGATTTCCCACTCAATGGCTTATTTTTGTTTCTGTTCTAGGACTGTCTTCGTACAGATAAGGCATCACCATTCTAGCTCTCCATATTTCTCTGTCTCGTCTACTCTGTTAGCAAGGATGAGACTGTTTCATCAAACTGCAAGGTAGTTTCTTTGCTACCTATTGCAATAACCAGACTATCACATGAATTTGGTAGAGAACACAACAAACTAATTCACTTATCTTCATCTAAAATTTTGATATCAACAGATGATCATTGACTTACCACAGTATTAAACGCATTCAGATGCTTTGTCACTGAGTCTCCATCTTTCATCCTCAGGTTATGCAGCTTTTTCCATAGGAACACTTTATTCACTAGATAATTAGATTGCTACAAAGTCCCTAACTTGTCCCACAAAGCCTTCGCCGTAGCTTCCCCTGATAGATTCAACAATATTGAATTTGAGACACACAATCGTATTGTGCTCTTTGCCTTTCGATCCAACTTCTTCCATTCTTTATCAGACACTCGCATTGGTTTAGTACCCGGACCTACTGTGGTCCACTGATCTTTATCCATCGACAGATCCTCCATATTGAGTTTCCACAACTCAAAACTCTGACCATTAAATTTCTCAATCTCTATCTTTCCACTGCTCGCCGTCTTCTTTCACCACCAGAATCGATCCGGCAGTTCTCCCATTGAACGGGGTCTACCACAGGCCCGAGCAAAACCGCTCAGTAACAAAGGCATCCCCTTTAAGCCAAAACAACTCTGATACCAAATGTAGGTTTTAACCCCGTACAGAAATCACTTGCATACGATTTCTAAACCATAGAAAATAAACAATGTGAGAGCATAACAAATAAAACCCATATACATAGAGATTTTCCCCTAGATCCCAAAACTGGGACTACTAGCTTTATTTTTCATTATGTTCCTTTCAATGTTACAATACATATTTATACATGCCGAAGCATCCAATACCATGGACTGAAAACCATCACATCCAAAACCAAGAACTGAAAACCATCGCGTCCAAAACCATGTGCGAAAATCATGCACAAAACCATAGGTAAGTCTGCCCAACCTAACATAGGGTCCAAAACCAAAATTTTTCGGGGCGCTACCCTGGACGCCATAGAGTGGGGTTACCTTCACTCATCAAACCCCCTGAAACTCCCCCTCGCTATGTAATTGGTGCAATGAAGGGGGGGCTTCGGACCCCTTCTAATTCCCCGTTAACTATGTGGGCTAGTCATGGAAAGAATATAACACAACTCAACATAGGTGGTGGAGGTTACCCTGATTACCTTGGGATTGTTAGTTCTCATTACCTTTCCCCTTGTTCCATTTATTATGGTGGGGGGGATCGGTTGTGCTTTGTTAGGCATACACTTGACCTTGTAAGGGACGTTGTTGTTGTGGTAGAGGTGGAGGAGGCATGGGGGGTGGGGGCGTTGGTGTTGATGGGGATCGGGCGCTAGGTGGTGTATATAGATAGTAAGGAGATGGGGCTATATTAGGATAGATAGGTGGAGCAAAACATGGCCCTAGAATCTACTGATGGAGATGGGGATATGAATATGACATGATGGGACCTAGGTAAGAGTTGTCATGGGAAATACTGGGTGGGGATAGGTGTAAGAGGAACTAGTCCCCCCATGGGGTTTACCATAACCCATTAGAGGTGGAACATATGGTTGAAATTGAGGGTGTGAAATGGATCCAAGATACCAATAGTGACATGAGATTTCCCTGGTGCATTAGCAGTGCCATACCGAGGCAGATCGAGAATTGATAGTATAAACATACCTTGATTGGGTGTAGATTAGGGAAAACTTCAAAGCTACTTGGAGTGCATCTTCCTCAGATTGGGGAAAGTGCAAAGTGACATATTTAGCAATGGGGGCCAAAAGAAATCTAAGAAACCAATCCATATTTAAACGGTCTTCAAATTCAAGAGCTTTACATATGATCCTCCTTCTATGCTATTCTTGAACATGGTTAGATAGGCGAGTGGTAAAATTTTGTCAAAAACAAGTCAATAGATCAATACGAAAGTCATAATGGAGAGGTAACTGGAAATAGGTTAGAAATGCTTTGGAAATATTTGTGAAACTAGAACGAGTGGCCCTAGGTTGATCACCATACCACTTAGCAGCAACTGCAATAAGAGTACGTTGGAAAAGGTGAAGAAAGATGGAGTATTTAGTGATGGAATTGGATGAGCACCACATATGGAATGAGCAAACATGATTTGTGGGACCTTCTCCAAAATTACCTTTGAACTTGGGTATGTTGGAAGGAAGCTTTGTAGGCATAGCTGACCAATTGGACTCATGTAGAAGAGGGTCATTGATGAGCTCTCTGAAATTACGGAGACTCAAACCAGCAATCAAAGGAAACAATGCAGTGGGAGTGACCATACCGGCAAAGGTTTTGCCCATGGGGTTACCCTAGATAGTACATGGGTTACCACCTTGGTTTCCCACAACCACGTTGGTGGCTAACATGGTGATAGTATGGGGTTGAGAAGATGTAGAATCAAAGGAAGAATTGGAAGAATCAATAGAACCAAAGTTAGAATGATGACTCAACGAAGGACTAAGAGGATGAACTCTAACTTGATGGGGAGGAGAAATATGTCCTAATGGACATTGAGGGTGGATGCCTCAAATTCTCTATGAAAAACACCCATCAGGTGCAATGATGTCAGGAAAATGATGAATCGATGGATTAAAGGGTGATGATAAGAGAAAAAGAGAAACAAACAACAAACAAACACCTAGTGCAGTTGTGCCAAGTGAAAACTAACTATATTAATGATCTTACTTTAATATAAGAAAGCACATCCTATCAAGGAAAAGGAACTATAGCCTATAGGTGGTCTAAATCCTCAAACAATCCTAAATATACTATTTCATATGGCCTCCCAAAGAACCTCTTACTTGACAAAATCTCATTCCAGCAAGTAGAGTTGTCTAGAGAAAGGTAGGGCAGAGAACCAACTACTTTCCACAGCTAGTCCTATAGGGCATTTTCCTAAGATTGGCCGCTACAGTTACCTTCGTCCCACAGGGATGATCGAGTCTTGATATTCTTGGTGATCAACCACCATACGAGATTCCTTTCCAGAGGTTGGGTAGCATTGAGGACAATTGCTCACATAATGACCTAGACTTAGCCCCTTTGAATCAGGTTTCTGACGCACTTCGACTTTCGACCATGCAATGGTGAAGGATTCTAAGCTCCCTAATATGTCAACTTCTATGTCTCAATGTAAGATATTGATGGGTGTTATTGGAATCCTTTCCCATCGATCCTACACCTAAACTACACAGATTGTTTAGGTTTGGTGCCCCAGTGGGTTTAATCTATGTATGTTAAATTATTAAGGTGCAGTGCTTCAAGTCTTGGCTTGGTGGTTTTAACCAAGCTTACATTCTCTTAGGGTGTGAGTGTGTGAAAATGATGTGTCAAGTGGATGAGTTAATTGAGCATGTTTTATGATGCCATGTGCTGTTGAAAATAAAGTGTTGAAGTACTATAAATAATGATTAAAAGTATAGAAGAATAAATAGCAAATCAAGAATACGAAACCCCACCCAAAAAACTATCAAGTAGATAATAAAGAGAAGGAAAACAAGCTACTCAAAGACACATAAAAGGGCTAAAAGATCTAATGTCAAAGGGAATGAGATCTAGAGGCACTAATATACTAAAAATGGTGTAGGCACACCACAAAAATAAGAGGTGACAAATGTTGTGAAGGATAGGTATGAAGCTCCAAAAAATAGGATGCTCAAAGGGATTCAAAGGGGGAAGGGAAAAACCAAAACTCTAAACTGAGAAAAGGTGAAATGAACTTATCCAAAATTTTTGTAAGGTAATGGATCAGACCCTAAAAAGCAGTGGTAGAAAATGGTAAAACCCTAGATTCCTTGCCCAACCAATCTCTTCCTAAAAAGGTGGAGGTGTATTCTAAACCATAGGAGGATTTTTCCTTCCTCAAAGAGAAAAAATAACAGAATATAGGCCTATGGGATACTAAAACAGAGATAAGAAGCCCTTCCCACTCCACACACAATAATTTTAGAAATTGAGAAAAATTTCTAAAAAATTCTTCGAAAAAATCCAAAACAAAGGTAATGACCTAGAAATAGTGGAAAACGTAGACATTTGACCAAAAAATGTGCTCTAGAATGCAGATTTGGGGCTAAAAAGTGTGTTTTTCTCTTGGGACTTTCAGTCAACAGATATCACATAGATTTTGCTCTCTCTTGCTCGGTTGGTCCCTGGGACTTGTAGAAATAACAAAAAAACCACTAAAATATGAAAATTTGATAAAAAAGGAAACAAAGCTATAAATAGAAATTGAGAGACTATATAAATTTGTAGAGAACCTTGAAACTTACTGAAAATTTAGTCACCTAGGAACTGAATTACTCCACTAATGGAGTCACCATTTGCTGACGACAAATGTAGCTAAAAACAAAGTGGAGTTGTCATTTGTTAGTATGAAATTTCTTGGAAGGTGTAACAAAAAAAGTGCACTTAAATCATTGGTGAAAAGTGACCCTAACAATAATTTATGGCTACTTATGCTTCATATCTGCAATAATAACATGAGAAAAACCTACAATAAAAATGATATATACGATCCAAAATAGCAAACAACAATAAAAATCCAACGTAATAACCCAATATGGAAAAACTTTTAAATGAATATTAATCTTTATTGATAACACCCAGTGATGGATATCTACAAAAGGGTTTGAAAATCCTCTCCGTGGGATGGGTCCTTTGATTTCCTTACTGCTTCAGTAATCAATTCTCTCTTTCAATATGTAAAAAACCTTAAATAGTTTTTATAACTCAAGTGGGATATCAAATGGAAGACGATAGTGGTGACAATAATAATGATCACAATGAAGAATGAATGGAAAACCCTCTTATTTATAGCAAAGTATTGGGTTTATCTAAAAAATAGAAAATAATAAAATAACATTGACCAAATCAAGATCTAACCAATACGACTAATGTATTATTTCTTTTGGAGAGGGAAAAGATATTCAAAATGGTCAAATATCTTTATTTATAAATACTTAAAAAATAAAATGATTTATTAATTATTTCACGAGGATTAAGAATGGTGTGAAGTTGAAATAATTATTAAATAATGGTTTAGAAATTATTGCAATAATAGAATTAAGGAATAATAAATAAATATTGAGTTATTTAATTATTCCTAAGTGATCTAGT
The DNA here is from genome assembly GCA_000404065.3 of Pinus taeda. Taxonomy (NCBI): domain Eukaryota; kingdom Viridiplantae; phylum Streptophyta; class Pinopsida; order Pinales; family Pinaceae; genus Pinus; species Pinus taeda. The sequence goes on along the minus strand of APFE030522293.1, from coordinate 41,938 downwards.
CAAATGTGGCAATGAATAATTATCAAACAATGATTTAATAATTAATTTGTTTTAGCAGCTACAACCACCCTCCAAAATCTTTTCTCGCATGAAAATTTCAGAGTCTACCTTAGACCCTACCATCCATCATTCCTTAGTCACTTGTTGGTAAGTTGATGATCTCAAGCGCCCCTCATTGATCTTAAGAGTTGTCCATGTTCTCATCTTTATGCAACATGTGTCATATTTGGGCATATGGATTGTTGTTTTTCATGCAAAAGGGATGGTGTTTTGCTTCAAGGGAAATCATGCGCACATGAGTTGTTATCATCACATAGACATGTTTCCCACTCACTTCATGCATGCTTGTCACAGAGGTTGTTGCATCAAGAAGAGTATGGTTTATACATTTTGGATGGTCTACATTGTATCACTAAGTGTTTGTGTGTGATCATGGTCGAGTCCTATCACTGTTTACATCTGTGTAACTGATCTCACACTTAGCCATTTCCTGAGAAACCTAGCCTTATCCAACTTCCCAGAACTATGCACTTTTCTTGTGCAACCCTCAAGTTTTCTCTCTTGCTTCCAGGAACTATGTAGTGTGCAGATGATCCAGGTGGCTCCAGAGAGATACACAGGACAAATATTGCTCAAAAATCAAAGTGTTTGGATTATGCTCGAAATATATTCATGTTAAATATCTGGTCGTCATGATCCCAGAGTTGCAAACAGCTCGTCAACCCGAGCTTGTATGAGAAATATAGAACTCTTCAAAGTTTGATATGACGGGGGCCCACAATATGCCGAATGGCATCCCAGTAAGTAGGTGGGACCCACATGGCAGCCCATCAACCATTGACACTTAATATTCTTTCATTGGTCTCCTAAACTTGCATAAGAGACAAAAATCATTTTTATATGGTTATTAAATAACCATGAAACAAAATTCGTGTGAGGTGGGAGAAGGTGCACACACATCTGCTAAAATATCACATCCGCTGAAATATCACATCCTCCCACCCCAGCTGCTCTCAATGTATGCGCATATTTGTCTTGCAAGCCTACTCATTATCATGTGGAATCATTCCCTCAACCTTCGTCCTTGCATTCCATTGATCCTCCAGATTATACTGTGTTTTGTTCTCCCATTCCAAACTCCACGTCTTGTGTTCATGAGGATCAAGTTTTCGACGGAGTTGGTGTTGTGCAACTATTGAGGCCTCGAAAATCATTGCCACAACATTGGGGATAACCACCCGGTCCAGACCTTAAAGCAACTCCTTTTCTATTTGGGATAGTGGCTCCAAATTGTTCAATTAGGAGCAATTACCTTAACCCAACCACCATAAGCTTTAAATATGTCTTCAATGGCTAATAGCTAAGGCCATTAGATCAATTCTTCAAGCTGATTAGGTTAGAGGAATGATCCTTAAGTTGTTTTTGGATCAACCAAACCAATCTAAAGTTTTTCCTCAAAAGAGGACTTCTAGAAATGTAGAATTAATCTAAATGTAAACTAATTCTAAAATGCAAGCAAAAGGAACTAAATCCCAATCTTATCTCAATTAGGAAGATATAGATCTAACCCAACTGAGAGAAAGATATTTAATTGATTTGGGATTTAATTATGAATATCAAAATTTATTCTATTTAGGGACCTCTTAGCTGAAATAATCAACCGATAGCATTTAGGATGTAGATCAAAAAATGATATTGATTGTTAAATCAATAATTCGAATGATTAAACAAGAATATGAGGAAATAGTTCACAACATATAATTATTTGTTAAATCAGTATTAAACGATAGATTTCTGAGTAAATAGTTACTCAAAAATCAGAATTCAACACATAAGAGTAGAGATAAATAATAACATACGTTTGAGACAAATTAATCATACTGACAATAGTGCACAAATATGAATAAAATGTCACCATGAAACTAGTATTTAAAACAATAGTATTAAAAATATGGATTTCTTAAATGCATTTCTCTGGCTCTAGTCTCCAACAGTATTTTACAATGCTTTGAATTTATGCCTTTAAAACTACAACTGTAATACTACAAACTATGCCCATCAAAACATAATTCAGAGTGAAAAAGAACAATCCTCAATAATCACTTAGATTTGAGTTTTCTCCACTAATCTACAAGTCTAAATATTTATACAATAGTGCCTTCAAGAATTCGTGAATTGAAAAGAAGAGTAGAAATACCATTTAATTAAAAATTTGAAAAGATAATTTCCCTATTTATTTATGAACAAAACAGATGCAAAAAGATAGAAATTCCACATGCACGTTGCTTAGCTCGTAAAAGAAAAAAAAAACAGTTTATTCCTTCTCAAAAGATGATTTCAGGAGTTGTACAATCACCTCCCAAGTCTCCTAGAATACTTCCTGAGGTAATTCCCACGGATTATACTCTAGAATCACCATAAATTAGAGCTTTGATAAAGAAATTGGAAGACATCTCCATTTCAACAGGAAATCCTGAACCATCTGAAGACTCTGAAGGAAGGCTAACTTCTATTTTTCAAGGAACTAGTGTTTTAACTTGGTCCCAAAGTGAAAAACTTGGCATCTCACCATTTAAATTTCCACATCAATCCCGCCCAACGAAAATTGCTACATCATATTACCAAACATATACTAGTGAGATTACCTCATTCTCTCATTCACACACATCTCCATTTTTTCCTTTTTCATTTCCTTTCTCTCTACCGTTCACTTCATCTATTTCGATTTCCTCTACACAAATGACTAGTGCTACCTCAAGCAGTACTATCACAACTACAAGTTCTTCTTTAATCACATTCACCTCCCCAACAGTTAGAATGGCAGCTAGACCATGGTCCAATCCAGGAGTTGTTCAAATTCCAAACCCTCTTCATCCTCTACCAAAACATCCTGAAATATGGCTTCCCAAATTCAATCTTGATGATGGGTTACCTACTGAAGAGCACCTTCATAACTGTATGTTAGCCATGAATCTTAATGATGTAGATGAAGAACACGTTGTTGTTAGATTATTCTTGTACACTCTTACATGATCAGCAGGGTCTTGATGCTTTTCATTACCAACCAATTCTATTACTAGTTAAGATATTTTTGAAGAACTATTTTTTACTAAACTTGGTGATTATTTCTCAATTGTATATCTTATCAATGACCTTTCCACTTTAAAAACAAATTCAGGGGAAAATATAAAAGATTTCAATTCCAGATTTAACAAATTGTTAAATAAAATCCCAACTACTTCTAGAACTCGCGCCGATGTACAAATTGAATGTTGTATTTCATGTCTTCCTTCTAATGTAGGAATTTTTTTAGTTAAAGCTAATAAAAAAATATTGGTAGAAAACATGAGAGAAGTTGTGTCTGTAGAGAAGGGGATAAATTATCTAGAAAAGAAGAAAGGTCAGGAAGACAGAAAATTAAAAAGATTTACATTGAAAGATGAAGATAGAAAGAAAGCATATAAAGATCCCTTTAATCTTGAAAGCTTACAAAAAGTAAAAATTTGTCTAACAAGATGGTAGAGATCAAAAAACAAGTAGCCGAATCTTCTTCCAAAAAACCATTTAGAACATTCAGAAGAAATCAGCCACCTAATCCACAACCTCCAAACACGACCCCTAATGCAGAAACTGATGATGAAGATGAGGAGGAAGCAACATTTTTTGCCAATGAATTCAAGTATGAACAAATAGCTGAGTTAAATGAAATTTGGGAATATAATATTCCTATTTGTGATAGTGAAAATGAATATGAAGCATTATCTATTAGCATAAGAAGTAAAGGTCCAGTTGATCCTATACAACCAATTAACAAACATAAATCTTCAACTTCCACTGCTAAAGATAAATATGTTGTTAAAAAATCCACTTCCACTTCCCCCCAAGTAATTTCGTTTTCATCGAATTCTCTATCTTCACCCAGAACCTTAGTGGTTTCAGATACTATTGAGTACAACATATTTGAGGATATGAAGAAAATAAAAGCAAACATTTCTCTTCTTGAACTCACTAAACTCAAACACATCAGAAATTTTCACTGAAAGAATTGAACACAATACCTGCTTGTCCTCTTCCTACTTCCGTGGTATCCAAAGCTTCTAATGATATGGGTAAACCTCCTGGTCATTCGTTATTCAATCCCTTTGATGCTATTCTAATAGGTGACAAGTCTAGCTCACAACTTTCTCGTAAAATATGACTTATCCTAAAGGAAAAGACTTCCCCACATAACGAATAATACAAAGTCATAAGGCCCAAGACCCCTCTTCCAAAAACTATTGATATTGTGATTAGACTAGACCCAATGGGAAAATATATATCACAATTTACAAGTTCCCCACACCCATGAATATTGCAAAAGGTTCTAAAGAACTTAAGTCTTAGCGTTAACCGATTGTGATTGCAATTAAGCCTAGACCCGATGCGATTACACATATCAATCCATAAAATCCCAAGCCTATGGCTATCACAAAAGGTTCCAAAAAAGCTTAAGCCCATACTCCTACCGAATGCCAATTTCGATACGTGATAAAGCCCCAAACCTGACATGATTATTCATTGCGATTCTTTAAAATATCACATTCACGCAATTGCAAAGTTTCAAAGGGTCAAGCCTTAAGCCAATTGTGATTGCGATATGAGCTTTCATGTTGATTGCAATATGATGTCATTAATGACATCAGATCCACGTCATCCTCCATCTGAGCTACCACGTCATATACCACAACATCTCCCATGTCACATGCCATGTCACATCATGATGTCATTTGTGACATCACTGACACGTCACCCCGAAATTTTTCAATCACAAGTTTCAAACAGACATGACTTATAGCAAATCCTTCACCCCAACCGATTTGCTATGGCGATTGGGACACTCAGACCTGATATGATACTTAAATGAATATGAATGATTTTGCATCCAACATTATCGTAGTTTTCATAATCCTGCTTGTACCTGTGCCTCCACTCCGAATGTCGACTGTGATAATATCCAAAGACAAACTTGAATGAATAACTGAGATCTAATCTTCCCAGATCAACAACAATTAAGATTTTGGACCCTTGTGCTCGATTTTAAGTTTCTCATAAGGAGGGGAGTGAAAAGTGGTTTTTCCTATTCAGCTACATATCCATGCATCACTCCCTTGTTATTTTGTACCCCCCTCTTCACAAATCACTTACCACTTCCAACCCCCTCCGAAAAATGCATTAGCCATTCACCTTTCTCTGACTGGGATTGTAGTTTCATTTGAAGTATACATGGCCTCCAAGCAATTGCGATATGATTTAGAAAAAAGACCCCCTTTTAATTTTATTTGGAATACCCCTAATTCTAAACCGATTGTGATTTTTTGAGTTCTGCCACAAATTCTAATCCGATTGCAATTGTTTTATGATCTGCCCCAAACATTGATTTCTGATTGTGATAGATCATAAAGTCCAATTCCTCACTCCACATTCTTCTCCATGATGGTTGTATTCAGAATTTATTGCAACTCTATGTTTTTGCTGATTTCCTGCAAAAGTGATTTGTTTCAAATAAAACTCGCTTATCTGTTTCATTTATTTCCATCTTATTGATTCCTATTTTTTTTTAGGTTCCTGGCAAAGGAAAACAATTGTGCTGATAAGTGGTAGATCAGATCAAATAGGCTGACAAACATATAGAGAATTCGATGGAATAAACGAAGTTGATGAAGACAACAAATCACTTTCAGAAACTTCTACCAAAAGACGGTTTTCCTTTAAGAGTTGTTGAAGGGATCTGTTTAAATTCCCTCAACGCTTTCCAAAATAGATTCAATTGTTTTCTTCTATTTAATCATACTCATTGTATGAAATAAAAGTCCTAAATTTTATGAAGAAAGGCTTATGAAAGCTCGCACTATTGTACATTCGTACTTTTCTCAATAGAACGACTGGAACATTGTTTTTTCGAATTTTCATAAAGAACTTTGAGAAGTTTCACTACTGTACTCCTGAAATCATCTTTATGAGAAGGATGTTATAGATCCATTTGGGCACATCAAATCCCAACATTCAGATCAGTGTTTTAGCACTCATCAAACCCTAAATTTAGTTGTTTCATGCCCTAAACAAGTCAACCCTTTGAATGCCTCCTTCCCAGATAGTTTCATGACTTGAAGACATCCATACATTGCCTCTAAAGGGACCAGCGGAGGTAAGCCCTTATGAAAGTGTGCTAGAGAGCAGCTAAGTCCACTGCCAGGGTGCTTTATAGAGCACTTAGGCTCCCTTTCACCTGCGCTGGGCGAGAACGAGTGAAATTCACATAGGGTTTGGGAATATTCTTATATTTTGGAGTCATATAGAAGTTTCCCTGTCTTATCAACTCATATGAGCTCGAAAATGGATGAGGAAAGAGTTAAGGAGCATCCTATCCTCTCATCCCTTCCTCAATGGAACTAATTCTAAGTATGGAATGTCATTCAATGTCAACATTAATGACAAAACCTCCTTGATCTTCCTATAAATTGACCACTCATCAAAGTGATCAGGGGCTGGCTAGATTATGTTGAATTGTAAGGAGATAATGCTGCTATGAGACTTGACTTTGGAGCAAATGATGTGATGCCACAAGCTTCTCTTGCTTTTGATGTGATGTGGATGGGATCCAAGCTGGAGGAATGAATTTGATTTAGACACTGATGGTTGTAATTCCTTATACTATCTAATAAAGTGTTTGAACCTTTTTCCATATGATGTATTCTTTCATAATGCATATATGCATGAATTGCTTCTGATTCCTTTCATTTATATTCAATGGATCGTATGCTTTGATCAGTCTTCGTCTTCTATTGTGTTGACAGGGTACTTTTCAAGAAAATTAAGTACGGGAAGGAGCAACAAAATCGATACAAGGGAGACAAGAGGAAAGCAGAACTACAGGTAGGTCTTCTATCCTCTATTCTTATCTATTACTTATAGGGAAAGTCTAAAACACTTTAAACTGTTGTTCTAGGCACAACTACTTGTCTAGTGAATTAGTGTTTATCCGTAGATGCTAAATTCTCCAAAACAAATTGACGACTCTGCTGGGGTAGAATCCTCTGTCCTAGTAGCTTATCCACCTCCTAAGGCATTCTTGTAGACTATATTTATGTTCATAAATTGTAATTCAACTATTTACATTCAAAAAATGGTCAAAACCGTGTCAAGTTACCTCTTGAAATGGCTTACTGTCACCAACACAGGCTTGCGAGGGACATAGTGCACTACATAGCATCCCTAGCTTGGGGACAATTCTCTGAAGCACAATGTCTCCCACTCTTAGCTACGCTGGTCCTCCTAGGATCATTTTTCCATCTTTGGAAAGAGTTTTTGCTAGATTTTCTCTGCTTGATTATTTGCTGATTGATCAATGAATGTTATGTCTCAGAAAATGGGTGTTTATCTCTCGGTCTAGCCCAACTTTGATTGGATTGATTAATGTTTCTTCATGTTTTCTTTGTCATTATCAATCAATAGTCAAAGTTAGGATATAATTGATTAATATTCATTTGAAAGAAAGTGTCGTAAAGTCTTCTCTTCCTTCGAATCTGAGTTGTCATAAAAGTATTCGTTCATATGAAAGATTGATGGATTGTATGTGCATATTTCCATTTTGTTCATATTCACATTAAGGGAATTGAAAATAAATGCATGCATGTTGCATTGAAAAAGTTTGTGTGTGCTAGTGTAGGGAAATTGCATTTAGATTGTGCTCTTTGCTCTTTGATAAAAAAAAATATGATTGCTCTATCCCTAAGTAGCTAGGATTTTCGTTATTAAATTAAATGGAAAGAATGCTTATCATGATAGTTGCATTCCTAGGAATTTCAGAATACATCACGTGGTGAACTTGAAAGGAAAATTCTAAAGAAGATCAACTTAAAATTTATCTGTATTTACCTAATGGAGCATTGTCACTTAACGAAAAACAGTTAGAGGACTAGGCTACAGACGTGTTCCGGCGTCATAAAACAAAGTAGTTGTTGATAACTTGTTTGCAATACATCCCAAGTGTCATACTTCATTCCACTTATGTGAGTATATCATAGCTCGTCCACGTACCTTCAGGTATATAGGGCGGTGTTACAGTACGTAAATTATATGGGAATGCTCTCACTATGCGGTTTTGCATTAAACAATGCTGATATGGATTGGGCCTCCACATACTTTCGGGTATATATGGGAGGACAACACTAGGTTGTTGCCCATCCTTAGGTAACCGAGACGACCTCCATGTACATTGTGATACAACGAACATAGCATTCGGGGAGATTGCCTACCCGTACTTCTCGGTTAGTTGGGAGGTATTTTGTAGTTCAAAGTTACTTGGTAATCCTTTTGCCTAGATCATCCCTCTTTTGTTTTTGTTATGTTACTTTGATTAAAAAAAATTAATTGACCATGGATAACATCCTCCACGCTCACTCCTTAGTTGATCTTAGGTTGAAACATATGGTGACAAATTCAGAGTCCACCAATCAAGGAATTCCTTTTGATGGGAATCCTAGTCCTTTTCCTTCTTTTGGAAATATTGGTGCTCCATATATGGCTACATTGTCCCTTCCAGGATTTACCATTCACTTATCAGTATGGTTGTTAACAACCTCCTTGGTTCAAAATGTCATGATTTTTCTGCAATCGAGTACTCCTCCAACTGGAAAAAATCAACCTCCAGTTGATCCTAAAGTTGACCCTTTGCCTTCTTCCTCGGTTGTTTCTTCGTCCCCTTCTTCGTCTTCACCTGGTAAAAGTATTGGAACTAGTAACCAGGTGGCTAAGAAGAAGAAGAAAGGGAAGAAGAAGAAGGAAATTCAATAGAGGGGAAATCAAGCAACCTTTGCTTTGAATGCAACATCTGATAAGAAACTGTCCATCAAGCCTCACAAAGTTTGATATCCATGCAAACTTTGTGCGAGAGACCATCTTCTTCGAAATTGTCCTAATATTCCTCAGATCTTAGAAGAATGGTCTTCCTATTCACATCATCCTATGTCATCAACTTCTCAAGATCATGCTGGTGACACACCATCAACTAGTGGTAGTAAAGTTCATGGAAAGAAGGGTAAAGTTAAGTTTCCTTGTAGTATATGTGAAGGGAATCACCCCATTCACCTTTGTCCCTATTTGGATGAAGACAAAAAAGAGTTGGATAACTGTCTTGCTTCACCTCAGTGACTACCATCTAGTTACAGGAAACTCTTCCTAAATCCTTCACTAGTTGATGAATTGAATGACAAAAATCAACTGTCATTCGAAACCACTCTATCTGAAAGTGAATCCTATGAGTCTATACCCAACCCAAATCAACAGGTCGAGGTAACAGTTGACCCAATTTCACCTTCAGTAAATCGTACCTTTCTCAAAGAGAGTGAATATGATACCACTCAAGTTATTTTTGTTTCTTCAGATTCTAATGAGCTTGGGGGTAGTCCTCTTGTTACATCGAGATAGGAGGAAAATCCTTTGGTTCTCGTAACTCAAGGGGTTAATTCTCCCGTTTCTACAGTACCCCCTCCAAGTAGTCTAGTCACTTCCTTTGATTGGAATCCACTAGCAGGATTCTGTCTTCCTTCTTATGTGCCTTTCCAGATCAGAGTACAGGTTTGTAATATGATTGTATCTGGAATTATTATTGATGAAGGTGCACTAGTGAGTATCCTTTTCTCAACTGCTTGGTAAGTGCTCGGTTCGCCATCACTTGTGCCAGTTACCGAGAATCTGTTGGCTTTTAACAGAGGAACCAGTCAACCATTAGGGATCCTCCCTCAGTTACCTATTAATTTGGGAGGAAAAATCGTTTATCTAAATGTGATGTTATTCCCAGGCCCTTTAGATTATAATTTACTTCTAGGGCATGACTATGTTTATGACATGGGAGCTATTGTTTCAACACTCTTTTGAGTGATTTATTTCCCGCATGAAGGCGAAATTGTCACCGTTGACCAACTTTCATTTCTCGGTCCAAATATGGCTCCCAGTCAACCATCGTCCCTAAATGGTCCTTTTACCAATGGTATCATCCCCGCCACGGGTTAATTATGTGGTAACCTATTCCATACCTACATCAATTGACGATCAATTCACTGACGTTGTAGATCATGTACTCGGGGCATTGGAACCAGATCTTTCCTTCATGACCTCTTATGAGTTGTGATTGAACCATGAGGATAGTTCCTTGTCTTGTGTCAACCTCGTTAAGAAATGAAACAAGGAATATGAGGATAGTTCTTTTACTGTGTAAACCTCGTTAAAAAATGAAACAAGTTCATGAGAATACTTCCTGGTCTTGTGTCAACCCTGTTAAAAAAATGAAACCAAGGAATATGAGGATAGTTCTTTTACTGTGTCAACCTCATTAAAAAATGAAATAGGCCAATGAGGATAGTTCATTGTCTTGTGTCAACCTCATTAAAAAAATGAAAAAGGAGTGTGAGGATAGTTCTTGGTCTTGTGTCAACCTCGTTAAAAAATAAAACAAGGGTCTATGAGGACAGTTCCTTGTCTTGTGTCAACCTCATTAAAAGTGAAACCAAGGAATATGAGGATGGTTCTTTTACTATGTCCACCTCGTTAAAAAATGAAACAGGTCCATGAGGATAGGTCCTGATCTTGTGTCAACCTCGTTAAAAAATGAAACAAGGAATATGATGATAGTTCTTTTACTGTGTCAACCTCATTAAAAAAGGAAACATCTCCCACAAGGACAGTTCCTAGTCTTGTGTCAGCCTCGTTAAAAAATGAAACAAGGGTCTCTGAGTAGAGTTCCTTGTCTTGTGTCAATCTCATTAAAAAATGAAACAAGGTCCCAAGTTCTAAGTCGAGTCTTTGATTAGTTCTCGTAAAACCCCAGTCAAGTATTTCACTTAATCTCGTAAGCGAACCTTCATTCCATCCACCTGATAGCGACAAGTAATCCACTTAGGTGAATGTAATGAAGCTTGGGGGGCATGCACCTAGTGGTAAATCTAAGTTTCCCTGTAGGTTATGTGAAGGGAATCACCCCATTCACCTTTGTCCCTATCTAGACAAAGCCAAAAAGGTGTTGGATAACCGTCCTACTTCACCGTAACGACTTCCATCTGGTTACAAGAGACTCTCCTTTTCATCATGTTGGGGGCATGTAAACCAATCTCAAGCATAGTTCTTTGTTTCAAGCTTGTGTAAAAATGAAAGTGAATTCAAGCATAGTTCTTCGTTCTAAGCTTGTGTAAAAATGAAACTAAATCCAAGCATAGTTTTCATGTCAAGCTTGTGTAAAAATGAAACTGAATCCAAGAACAGTTCCCTATGGTTCAAGATTGTCTAAAAATGAAACCATTTCCATTTTTAACCCTCGTGATTCCCATTCTATCAGCCTCTTTCAATAGATGAGCCTTGGTTGTTTTCATCCCATCACCACCATCCCTTTGGTTGATCATATGCTTTCACTTGGTTGTTTTATCCTTTTATGAGGGACAATTGCAATGAGTGGTCTTATTAGCCAGCCTCTTCACATAAATCAACATGTTTTGAGAAGTTCCAACATCATCGGAACTAGTTGCTACCCTAGACACCACTCATTCCTCAAAATGGAGTCTTCTTTAAGCTCTTTTGAGACTCTAAATATGAAAATATTGCCGAGCGGTTGTCCTTTCTAGCTCGTTAACGGATTGGAAATGATATATCTCTTGTATTATTTTACACTTTTTCGGACTTGAGAGATTAATTTATGAAAAATAACTTGTGGATTTTTATTTTTTTCCCTTTTCAAAATCTCGAAACATGAAAAGGACTGAGTTATCTTTTTCGTTAAACTCGTTAAAAACATCAAATAGCGACAAACTTGTCCATGTAGACAAGACCAAGTTTCACCTTCGCTAGACTCGTTAAAACATCAAATAGCAATGGATTCGCCCGAAGGGTGAAATTATACAACAATAATATGTTATCTTCCTCAAGCTTGATAAAAATAAAGAGGTACTGGTCAACAATGACTGGGGAAAATGGAAAAAGGGGAAAACCACTTTATGGTAGTAGGTCGCTCTTGAACATGACACTTTCACTCCATCACCGTGACTATCTGGGTTGGGTTATTAGCTTGATGGTTATCACACCATTGGTCTACCATACCATCCATCACTTTGTTTTGGGTCAATGATACCAACTCCCTTTAGTGTCGCCAACATGTTCAAGAGAATTCATTCAGTCAAAATCCATCTTTTGGAATACCATAAACCTTCATTTTCATGACCGCCATTCCTGAACCTTGTGTCGTCAGTCAAATTCCATCCCTAAAATCACTACACTAGTTTTGTGTCATTGATGTGGGATACATCAAGGCCCTCCCGTGACAATTTGGTTCTTGTCGACATCAACTCATTATCCAAGAAATTGACCTAGAAACACCCATTCAGTACCTTGAGGCTTGCCTGCATCAATGGTATGTTTCTTGCTTTTGACGATAGGCATACATCAATGGCCTTCGACCAAAAGACTTTGTATTGTGCTCGACATCAAATCATCCATTCACACCATGTAGAATGTACTGCAGTACCTTGAGGATCATTATCATTATCAGTGATTTCTCTCACATCTGTTAACAACTTACATCATCGGCTGGTAATCATATGGTGTCTTCCCATGTTTGGCTTCAGATCACATACTCACAGGGCTAGACTCGTACTTGAGTGAATGTTTGAACGAGATTGAAGACCCCGGATCTAGTTTCATCCATCCGGGCTGCGATATCAGGAATACTAAATCATATGTACAATGGCTTTACATTGATAGTCATTCCAATCATGGGTCTATATTTGTAGATGACTGTTTATGTAAATGTAATGAAATTTTATAAGCTGAGCATGGGTATGCCTTCCCTTAGAAATTCATGTAAATCAAATATCATGATATATGTATTGTAATTGATGCAGGTCACCTTCCACTTCAATACCTCCTCATCACATCATAAAGCATTTCATTTGACATTGGCATTTTTCTGACTTCATGCTTTAGGGGGCAACTGTTACATAACGATTTGGGCACATCAAATCCCAACATTCAGATCAGGTTTTTAGGACTCATCAAACCCTAAATTTAGTTGTTTCATGCCCTAAACAAGTCAACCCTTTGAATGCCTCCTTCCCAGACAGTTTCATGACATGAAGACATACATAAATTGCCTCTAGAGGGACCAGCACAGGCAAGCCCTTATGAAGGTGCGCTGTAGAGTAGCTAACTCCACTACCAGGGTGCTTTGCAGAGTACTCAGGCTTCCTTTCACCCACATTGGGCAAGAATGAGCGAAATTCGCAAAGGGTTTGGGGAATATTCTTATCTTTTGGAGTCATCTAGAAGTTTCCCTATCTTACCAACTCCTATGAGCTTGAAAATGGATGAGGAATGAGTTGAGGAGCATCCTATCCTCTCATCCCTTCCTCCATGGAACTAATTCTAAGTATGGAAGTCCAGTCAATGTCACCATTAATGACATATGATTAGAAATATTCAACAAGAATTGGCATACCTAAGGAGCAATAATGACTGTCTATTAAAGGCTAGTGAGGAGAAGGAGAGGATGATAAGAGGTTTGACTAAAAAATCTGGCCATGGGACGGTGGAACCTGAAATATTGAAAGATAATAAAAGGGGCACATAATAAGAGGAATATGAAAGTGGTGAGAATTTTGATAAAACATATCCAAGAACATAGAAGAGAAAGAAACAAATAGAATTAGAAGGTGAATTTAGGAAAATCAATCCCACTACCTTTTATGGGGAAAAGGTGGATGATGCAGAAGCATGGCTACTCAATATGACAAAATATTTCCAAGTTTATGTATATGAGAGCAACTTAAATGCCAAATTGACCATTTATCAGTTGCAAGGCAAAGCTTCCCTTTGGTGGGAAAAATATAAAAGTGTGCATCTCTTGGAGGAAAAGACGGTATCTTGGGAGGAATTTCAGAAGAAGTTTAAAAATTGTTATTTAAGCGAATGTTATTGTGATGATCGCACAAAGGAGTTCCATGATTTCAGGTTGGGACAATTAACCATGGACAAGTTCGTGGAAAAGTTTACGAATTTGTTGTCGTATGTTCCCTACATTAAATGAGACAAAGCCAAGGTACAATGGTTAGTGAATTGTTTTCCTACTATCTATAAGGAGCAGATTGAGTTCGAAAATCCTAATACAATGGATGAGGAAGTGAGGAAGATGAGATTGTGTTATCAACAATTTAAGAATACAAGAGAAGGCTCTATGTTTTGGGAGAATAAGGATAGAGCCAAACCTATAGTTGGAGAAAAACAATCGAAACCTGGCTATCATAAATGTTTTGGAAAGGACCATTAACAAAAAAAGTTGACCAAGGGAAATGTAAATCAATTGACACAGTCTCAAGCTGGGTCAAAACCTATGTATTTGAATGGGAAAAAAATTGTGGAGGTAAACAAAAAGGACCACCTAAATGTTGGGGATGTGGTGAACTTCATCTATTGAGGGATTGTCCACACAATCCCATATTTGTCCAAAACATCCAAGTTTTCCATGAATCCACCATAGTAAATTATATTGCTAGGAATATTCCAAGAATAAGTGCAACTTTGGAGAATAGAAAAACAAAACACCAATCAAGGGTGAATGAAATTGAAGGTACTATTTCCAATCGTCCCATTTCTGTTCTAATTGATCCAAGGGCTATTTTAAGTTACATTGGACATCAGGTGGTAGAAAACTGTAAACTTAAAGTTGAAAAATTTAAAACCACCTCGCTGGTATTGTTAGCGGTTGACACCAAGAGAAGAGTAACTACAAAGTTAAACAGTTTCATCTTGATTTATATGGCTGTTTCACAGTGGTAAACCTAAATGTACTACCCCTAGGATCATATGATGTACTGCTAGGCATGGACTGGTTGGAAAAGAAAGGGGACATTATAAATTGATTAGAAAAAATATTGACTTATGTGAATCTGCAAAAGAAAACTCAAATAATTTAAGGCATAACAAAACCTATATATGTTAGACAAATATCAACCTTACAAATGAAAAATAATGCATGGAAGGGGTGTTAATTATTTATGGTTCATGTAGAAGCAGTTGAAAAACAAGAACATTAATCAAAATTAGATACCTTGCAGGTTATTAAGGAGTTCTTGATGTCCTTCTAGAGGAAATTCCAGGTTTACCCCCTCGTAAAGATAGAATTTTCCATTGATTTGGTACCCAGTGCAACCTAGTGTCTATAGCCCCTTACCGAATGATTCCACTTGGATTATCGGAGCTGAATATGCAGCTATGAGAACTGCTGGAAAAAAGTTATATTAGGCCTAGTGAGTCACAGTTGGGAGATCCAGTGTTATTTGTCAAGAAAGAGTATGGAAAATTTAGAATGTGCATCAATTATCGACAACTAAATAAGTTAATCATTAAAAATAAGTATCCATTGTCCCGTATTGATGATCTGTTTGATCAAGTAAGGGGGGTAACCATTTTTTCAAAAATTGATTGAAGGATAGGATATCATCAATTGAGAATAAAAAATGAGGATATTCATAAGACAACTTTCATGACCAGGTATGGTCACTATGAGTTTGTAGTGTTACCATTCAGCCTTACTAATTCCCTAACAACCTTTATGTGCTTGACGAACAATATATTTAGAAAATATTTGGACAAATTTCTGCTGGTATTTATAGACAACATCTTGATCTACTCCAAAAATGAAGAATAACACAAGGAGCACTTAAAATTGTCGTTGCAAACTTTAAGGGAGAACCAATTATATGCCAAATTTAGTAAATGTGACTTCTACAAAAACATAATATAATATTTGGGCTACATCATTTCTAAGGAAGGGCTAGTAGTGGATCCTGAGAAGGATAGCGCCATGGTAAATTGGCCCATAGCAAAGGATGTATATGATGTCCATTAATTTATGGGAATTACGAGATACTACCGAAGATTTATAGATGGATTCTCGAACATAGCATATCCTATCACATTATTATAGAAAAAAGGAGTAAAATTTGCATGGAACATCAAATATCAAGATAGTTTTGATAAGTTCAAACATTTTCTCACAATAGCTCCCATATTATAACTTATATATCCAAATAAAGAATTTACATTTTTCACTAATGCCTGCATGGAGGGGCCAGGGGGAGTTTTAATGCAAGAAAATTTAGTGATAGCTTATGAATCCAGAAAGTTGAAAACACATGAAAACAATAATGTAATATAGGATTAGAGCTAGTTGTTGTCATATATGACTTAAATATGTGAAGGAATTATTTATTAGGAAAGAAATTAACTTTGGTAACTGATCATAATAACCTAAAATATCATTTATGTCAACCTAATCTCATTTCCCAACAAGCTAGGTGGATGGCGTTCCTTAGTGAGCTTGAATTTGACATTAGACACATAAAAGGAAAGGAAATTGAAATAGCAAGAACTTTGAGCAGACATGCTTATACTCTAATGGAAGTGTCTATCAATAGTGTTAATACATATTTAATAGAGAAAATTAAAAATTCCATAACCAGTGACCCAAAATACTTGGAAATGTAACAAAAATTAGAGCATATTAACATTCCTGGTTATGTAGAAAATGTTGAAAATTTGTTGATCTATAGAAAATGATTGTACATTCCCAATTTAAAGGCTTTGAAAAAAATTATACTTGATGAGTATCATAAGAAACCTTATGTAGGACATCCAAGGTACCAAAACACGATCACAACATGAAGAAAAAGTTTATTTTGGGCAGGTATGAAAAAAGGGGTGGCTGAATATTCATCAAAATGTTTAGAGTGCCAACAGGTCAAAGCTAAACATCAACACCTTGTTGGATTGTTGAATCCACTACTTATTCCTGAATTGAAATGGGAAATAATATCCTTATATTTTATCATGAGACTTCCAAGGACAAACAGGCAACACAATTTCATCATGGTAGTGGTGGACACATTAATTAAGGAAAATCATTTCATACTCATACAATCCATCTATGGTACAACATAGATTTCAAATATCTTCATGAAGGATATTTTTTGATTTCATGGAATACCCAAGATGATAAAGTTTGATACAGATGCCAAATTCACCTCAAAATTCTGGAAGACATTATTTGGGGGCATGGAAACTCAACTAGATTTCAGCATGACATATCATACTCAAACCGATGGACAAACAAAGAGAACCAACCAAATTTTGGAAGACATGCTAAGAATGTATTTCATGGATAGACCCACCAAATGGGAGGATTTTATGCATTTGGCAGAGTTTTCCTACAATAACAATGATCAAACATCCATAAAAATGAGCCATTTTGAAGCCATGTATGGCATAAAATGTCATAAACCACTGAGTTGGAGTGAGTTGGAGGATAGACTGATACTAAGATCAAGTGCCTTGTAGGAAATGGAGCATACAATATGAAGGATTCAGTAGAACATTAAAACCACACAAGACAGACAGAAAAGCTATGCAGACAAGAAAAGAACAAACGGGGAGTTCAAAATTGGAGATCATGTTTATTTGAGGGTGAAACCAAGAAAACGTACATTAAGAATGAGAACTGGTTAAAAATTGGCACCACAAGTTTGTGAGTCATTGGAAATTTTGGACAGGATTGGACCCATTTCTTATCAATTAGCACTACCCACTCAAATTAAAGTTCATAATGTTTTTCCTATATCTTTAATTAAGAAATATTTACATGATGTATCTCACATAATTGATTGGAAAATGCTACAGGTGGAACCCAAAGGATACTTTCTGGTAGAACTACACTTTATCCTAGACCGAAAAGATATTTGGCTCCGGAATCGAGCCATCGTTTGGGTTAAAGTGCAATGGAAGCATTTTACTCCCAAAGAGGCCACATGGGAATTGAAATATGAGATGCAGAAGAATTATATAACAATGTTCCAGAGGGATATAACTGGGAAGTAAACACTGAGGACAGTGTGAATTAAAAGGGAGGAAGAATTTAATACCCCTTCGATGTTGTACTGTTGTTTTTTCTTTTACTAAATTATGTTAGTCTGAATAACAGAAAAGTCATGAATATATTGAAATGCATATGTGAATAAATAAATTATTAATAAATACGATTATTAATAAATAATTGAGGTGAAAGTATTTGGGAATGAGAGACTTATATATGAGATTCTTGCCAAAGAAAGAAAAACAAAAATCTCATTAGTAAATGAAGTTGAGATAACTTTTCCATGATAAAAATTTTGGATAAGATTTAATGGACAGGAGAGAAAATACTTTAAAGCTCTTTGTTGGGGAAAAATGCTAATTTTGGATAAGAATAAAGTACCACAGGAGACAAAAGCGAGCTGTAAAGGAAAATCCTAGGCTAGTGGTGTTGGAAACCACAGAAGAGGGATGCCATTGAAGGAAAAATTGATTATGGAAAAAGATTATAAAATGTATATTGAAGGGATCCACAAAGGTTTTTGATACCCTCACAAGAAATTCTCATCTCGGGGGTGAATTGGAGGAACACAGTTCTAGTTTCTGTCGAAAAAGGTGTGAAATTCCCAAGTACCCCTGGTGCTGATTCTATTTGGATTAACTATTATTTTATCTGCTCATTAGGAATAGTTAGATGTAAATACTACATTTTAGAATTCTTAATAGTGTAAAAGTAGTTTTGAAAAAAAAAAATTACTATGAAAAGAGGTACTTAATGATTTGTACTGTGATTCTATGATTTAAAATTTCAATAAACTATAGGACTTACTCTATTGCTTTATTGAAATCCATGCATCGTGTTGTTTAAAAATTGAACTATATAAAATGAAGTTTTGTTACTACGATGCATGTATCTATTTCTTGTGGTTTTATTTGTAATTCATAGGAAGTGGGTGTATGTTGCAATTGATAGATCATGTACGCTAACTCAGACATGGGAGAGATTAAAGATAAATTGATCATGTTGATTTTGGTATTCAAAATCCATCAGATTTACTTTCTTTCCCTTTACTAAATATATGCTTAAGTGGTAACTATTTGACAACTTCACAATTTGAAAACAAATTCAATGGGAAACAACTAAGGAAATTGAGTGGATCACTGATAAAATAACTACTGGAATATGTAGTATGGAGTCGAGAGAAATATTTTTTTTTATTGATGGAAATTGTAAACCTTAGTGACACTTAACTACTATAGGGTGTTACGTAATAGTAATCACATATAATATTAAAAATGAAAAAAATGGACTCATAGGAAATTACCCATATTTGTTTTAAATTACGTATTAAATTAATTTATAGAGTATGTTACTAGTCGGAAACCCATGCAACTCACAATAGTTTCATGCATAGGAAATAAAATAACACGTGCAAGCAGTTTGAAAGGAGACTAGTAAACAAACATTATATAAAAAAAATACAAAACAAAAACAGCTAGGTCACTTGCCTTTACATATATAGGAATTACTATTTCATCCGGTTTTACATACACATAAATGACTATGTAAGTAATTCGCGTGGTTGCTTAATGATAGAGGAAGATACATATATAAATCTATTATAGATACTAAACTAGAAATTCATTAAATATAACATGCGATGAGGTACAGAATGAAGTGGTAATTTAGCCTTCATAACTGACATCAAGCTAAAAATAGAAACAACAACTCCATTTATATGACACGGAGAATGGCATTAAAAAAAACTAAATAAATAAAAAATGTGTATATAAACCTTCAGAAGGTAGAACTACATCTTTTTTGCACCATGAAAAGTAAAGTGGAAAATCATTTGAAGCCTGCCATAACAGAAATATAGTCTTTAATGCAGTGTATTCTTTAATAAAATTGTTCCTTTCATAAATTTGCATAGGAGTCAATTCACTATGACAAAATTATGTTGGACAATACTACAAAAAAGGTTTGCATCCATAATTACAAGGGACGCCCTTGAAGGAACTTGGAAAAGAACATAATCACCTAGCATAAATAATGTTGGCCTAGTAGTCGCAAGCTAAGAGAGTGACATAATTAAAGAACCTTGATAACTTAGGATTATCAACAATTACACTGCTCAGAAGAGAAGTGCAACTAGAAGACACACACCCTATCAATACGACCCTAAAGATCAAGTATGTGGTAACAATTTGAGCCCTGAGAGGAAAGGTGAACCAACCTCGAATCATAGAGATGGAATATCAACTTTGACAAAGGAATTTTAGTTGAGTGCATAGTAAACTGTGGTAAAGGGGCAAGTCTCCCAAGAATATTGGATTTGACATCAACATTAAAGAAACGAGGCTTAAAATTCTACAAAACAAATTTAAAATACAAAATAAAAAAGAAACAAGGGAGTAACAACCTGTACCTTCTCATGAATGGTGTGACCATGAAGGAGGCGTGCACCCTCGTGTACATCTTCTTGGAATGGCTCCCTTGTAAAGTAATAGTCAAGGACGTGAGCATAAATATTAAGAAACCCTCATCACAAAACTATAATTATATAACCTATAATATGATATGAAATATCAAAACCTTAAAAAAACATATCATATTTCGAATTACCTAAGTATTTGTCCCTCTAAAAAATCAAGGCCATTGCGTCGAGTGATGCGAGAGCAACCAGCACCAAAGCAAGCGAACGCAAGCCATGGAAGCAAAACAGAGTTAAAGCCGATTTAAAGCAGAAAAATAGATTTAAAGCGGATAAAGCAGATTTAAAACGTGCATGCATTATGAAGCTTTTGTGGAGAAAATCAGGAGAGGATAGGATTGATCCTTTAGAAAATTCTTATATAAATGTAATACGATAGGGGTGTAGAGATATGTATCTGGCTGGTGAGGAAAATTGTGAGTGGCAAGATGTAGCTGAGTGTGAGCTTGGTTTTAAGGCTGAAATGCCTTAATTTTGTAACTGTTCCGTAAATATATAAAAGTATGTTCAGTGTTAATTGTGTGCGCCTGCGTTCCCGTATTGTAAGTGTTTTGCGTGTCAACACAGCCTTTGATTTTACTGTATGTCTAGTATTGAGTTTGCGTGAGATTGGATTTATGTGTTCAATGAATAAAATGAAATTAGGTTGTAACGAATTATATGTAGCTGTGGGAAGGATTGTATAAAGCCAACAGTCTCGTGTGACTTCTCGGGCATATAAGCCCTGCTTTACGGCTGGTTTACACAGTCGTGATCTTTGAAGCCTTCGCCCAAATCTGAAGAACGAATGAGCAGTGCTGTTTGGGAAGCTTATATCCCATTTTTTTGGAAGCTGTTGATTTGAATTCACTCGAGGTTTTATTGAAAGCCTGGACGAGTCTCCTTTATATTGAATCTTTTCTGCATTATATTAAAATGTCCAGATTTTTACCAGGGAGTTATGGGAGCAGGTTTTGAATTGGCTCAGACTTGGGTGGACCGGTGGATCTGGCGACATATATATATAGGCGCCAGGACTGTGGAATGATATCACATCGGGTTGTTGAAACTGCTAACCATTGGAGATAGCCGTGAATGATCAGATCATCAGATCGGAGGTGCAATCATATGTATGGAACACTGTTTTAATAGATCATAAGGACGACTCAATGTTAATAAAGGTCTGCATAAACAATATCTATGTTTTAAAATGCTTCCGTTTAGGCTTGTGGGCCATAACGCACAGGCCCAGGTTCGAGTTTTTAATGGAATTGGGATTTTGGGCTTACCCCAAGATCTCATCCCATTAGTTTGGTATCAGAGCAACAAAAGATTCTAGGGAAGGAGGTATAGTTCTTAATGAAGTATGAATAGGTATGGTCTTTATATTTTGTGTAGGTAGTAGCAGAGAAAGGTGAGAAGATTGCAATAGCCTAGAGCGTTTACCAAAAGACCAAGTCCAAAGGAGAGCTTGGTGAGGTAAGAGGCAGCAAGGAGGACTCGCTGTTGCAGAGGTAGATTGCAGCTCACAAGTTAAAGATATTATGAAGACCAGGAGAAGCATATGACCAGGAGGTCATAAATTTTTGTGCCTCGGGAGTCTGATGCAGGAGCAACCAGCACCAAAGCAAGCGAACGCAAGCCATGGAAGCAAAACAGAGTTAAAGCCGATTTAAAGCAGAAAAATATATTTAAAGCGGATAAAGCAGATTTAAAGCGTGCATGGATTATGAAGCTTTTGTGGAGAAAATCAGGAGAGGATAGGATTGATCCTTCCTAAAATTCTTATATAAATGTAATACGATAGGGGTGTAGAGATATGTATCTGGTTGGTGAGGAAAATTGTGAGTGGCAAGATGTAGCTGAGTGTGAGCTCGGTTTTAAGGCTGAAATGCCTTAATTTTGTAATTGTTCCGTAAATATATAAAAGTATGTTCAGTGTTAATTGTGTGTGCCTGCGTTCCCGTATTGTAAGTGTTTTGCGTGTCAACATAGCCTTTGATTTTACTGTATGTCCAGTATTGAGTTTGTGTGAGATTGGATTTATGTGTTCAATGAATAAAATGAAATTAGGTTGTAACGAATTGTATGTAGCTGTGGGAAGGATTGTATAAAGCCAACAGTCTCGTGTGACTTCTCGGGCGTATTAGCCCTGCTTTACGACTGGTTTACACAGCCGCGATCTTTGAAGCCTCCGCCCAAATCTGAAGAACGAATGAGCAGTGCTTTTTGGGAAGCTTATATCCCATTTTTTTGGAAGTTTTTGATTTGAATTCACTCGAGGTTTTATTGAAAGCCTAGACGAGTCTCCTTTATATTGAATCTTTTCTACATTATATTAAAATGTCCAGATTTTTACCAGTGAGTTATGGGAGCAGGTTTTGAATCGGCTTAGACTTGGGTGGACCGACGGATTTGGCGACATATATATATATATATAGGCACCAGGACTGTGGAATGATATCACATCGGGTTATTGAAACTGCTGACTGTTGGAGATAGTCGTGAACGATCAGATCATCAGATCGGAGGTGCAACCATATGTATGGAATGTTGTTTTAATAGATCATAAGGACGACTCAATGTTAATAAAGGTCTGCATAAACAATATCTATGTTTTAAAACGCTTCCATTTAGGATTGTGGGCCATAACCCACCGGCCCAAGTTCGAGTTTTTAATGGAATTGGGATTTTGGGCTTACCCTAAGATCTCATCCCATCAGTTGTTTTTTTTCTCTACCGTGTTCCTATTTTTTAACTAAAAAAAACATAGAAACTGCAGGCTAAAGGACCCCACTCCCTTGCCTGTAGATTTTGTTTTATTTTTGGAATAAGTTGGAAGACTTTTCCCCTTGAGTCACATGCTCCTGCATCAGACTCCCAAGGTAGAAAATGATCATGGTCTCCTGATCATGCTTTTTAAATCTTTGTCCGCCTGGATCCCACATTTTGTTTTGTAACTCATCATCAATTTCTGCTGTCGTATGCTTCTTTTCTCCCGGTCTCCATATCTTATGCTGTCTTGCTCCACTAGCTGCACTCTCACAATTTGTCCCTATTTTCATTTTGCTGCTGCTTCTCTTCCTTGCTGCTGTCTTCCTCTGAGACACTTTCAACATGATTCTTCTGATTAATTCAATTTCCTTGTCCAATAAATCTTCAAGTTGCTGATTTCTTGTTGCCTGCTGAGCTAAGACGACTTGCTCAGTTCTTACCTTCTCATTTCTTACTGCCACCCCATCATCCATGCCCTCTTGTCTTCTACAATGGAAAACTTCTTCCTTGCCTTCTTCTATCAGCAACTTATTGGACTGGTACTTTGTGTACTCCTTTTTTCTATCTTCATCTCTATGCATCTGCAAGTCCCAATTCTGAAATTGAGATTCTTTCTGCACAGAATTCTGATCCTTCAACATCCTTTCTAGCAACATAAGGTCCTCATCCCATGGATTAGAAATTTCCAAAGAATTCTCGTCTTTCTCTTTCATTTGACTGCTCAACTGAGTCAAATGTCCTTCAACACCTGCGATAATACCTGCATTCACAAAACACGTTAAAACAAAAATCATAAGGCATCAGTGCCTTACTTCCCTTTGCCAGCATTTCAGTATGTTGTTCTGAATTCTCCATCTCAATCATCACATCAGTATGCTGATTCTCTCTGCCCAAAGAATTCTCTAAAGAATTCTTAAGACTATCAACTAGTCTTCCTCTCATACCATCTGTTTCCATGATGTCTTTTCCCTCTTGTTCCCTCTGAACTCTTTTTTCTGCAATCTCCCTGTCATACTCTAGATTCTCCAACAAGTATTCCAACAATGCAATTTCTTTGTGGCATTGTTGAAGCATACCATCATCACTTATAGTCCCTGCATTCACACACAAACTTTCAGTTTGAAAATCACAAAGTTCAATAGTCTCAACTGTTGCTTCACTTATCCGTGCTACAGACTGATCTACTTCTTATGCCTCCATAAGAACTTCCTCTTGTGCTGTAACAGTTTCACAAGATTGCACATCCTCCTCAGTAAAACCTGTAATCACATCACAATTGTCAGCTACAAAAATACACGGTTTTACATTATCCAGTTGATCTGGATTTACCCAATAACTCAAGAAATCATCAATGATCTTCTCCTCTGTTTCACCAATGGAAACCTCCTCTTCCAAATCAGTTCCTCTGAGTTATTCCTATCTCAACTGTACATCCATCATCTACTCCAAGTATTCCTTTCCTCCAAGTAACAGAGTTTTTGGATCAGTCTTCTGTCCCGGTACATCTTCTTCCTGCAGAGGCAGCAATGTATGATTCACACCATCCTTTCCAAACATGTAGGTGTTTCTCTTCCCATCATGTATGGCTCCTCTGTCATATTGCCAAGGTCTTCCAAGCAATATCTGACACACGTCCATAGGCATCACATCACAAACAATTTTATCTTTGTACTTGCCCACTTGAAATTCCATTTCACACTATTCACTTACCAATAGTTGATGGCCCTTTTTCAACCATGACACTTTATAAGGTGTTGGATGCTTCATTGTCTTCAGCTTCAATTTCTCCACTACTTTTGTAGAAACCAAATTATCAGTGCTGCCACTATCAATGATCATCTGGCAACATTTCCCTTGGACTTTGCACACTGTCCTGAATAAAGTCTTCCTTTGTGGCGTTTCGGCCATCTCCTTTGCTGGCTTAAGCATAACTTTATTAACTACCAGAGATTCTCCTCTTTCTGGTGTATTTTCTTCTTCTAGTACTACTGCCACTGGTGCCTCTCCCTCAACTAGAGAAACAATTGCATTCCTCTGCTTTGTTTCTGCATTCTCTGGGCACTCAAAAGCTCTATGTCCCAACTTATTACATCTGTAACATCTTATTTCTCTGCCTCCTCTTCCTCTAGAAAAACTCCCTCTGCCTCTTGCATCACCTCCTATGGGTGCATGCTGGGTTGAGCTACTGCTAGCTTCTTCTTTAGGTGATGTAGATCTTCCACTACCACCTTGACTTTCTTTTCCTATGAAAGTCCCTCTCCCTCTAGCAGATTGCTTCCTCGTGAGTTTTTCTTCAGCTTTCAGTGCTATCTGATAAGCTTCCTCTACTGTTTTTGGAGACAACAAACTTATCTCATCCTGAATGTCCATCCTGAGGCCATTCATATATCTAGCCACCTTCTCATATGTGTCTTGGGCTTCTCCAGCTCTTATGCTCCCCTTATAAAACTCTTATGTATATTCTTTCACTGTTAAAGCTCTCTGTCTAAGATTTTGCATTTGTCTAAGCAATGTTTGCTGATAATTACTGGGCAAAAACTTACCTTTTAACTTTGCTACCATTCTGCTTCAATTCTTGATTGGCTGCTTACCAAGTCTCCTCCTTTCCGCCTGCACACCATCCCACCAGAGCACTGCATGGCCTATTAATTTGGTGACAGCAAACTTTACTTTCTTCTCATATTCCATTTCTTCATAATCGAAGAATTTCTCCATGCTATTAATCCAGTCGATCAATTCTTCTGGATTCAGTCCTCCTTGGTATACCAGTACTAATTGGTTCCATGCCCTGGCTGTGGATTTCAACACTCACTGAACCTCATCTTAGGAGTAACCTGTACAGCTTCCTCCTCTATAGCTTCAACTTCGGGTTCACTGACATCTCCATCATCTATGTTTCTGTCTGAAGTTAAGGCATCCAATCTAGCTTGCAGCTCTTCTATGTTTTCCATTATTTTAGCATTCGCAACAGGCCATCCTCTTCCACCACGTCCTCGTCCCCTTCTAACTCTGAAAGCCATCCTTCTTCTGCTCCTGAGATTCAATTCAATGTCAGTTGATGGCTCTAATACCACTAATGATGGCGAGAGTGTAGACGTTAGGGATAATCTTTCCAATTTCCAAGTCAAAACCCTCTAATTGTTTCATTTCAAATGCATGACTGCGAATTCTTTTCATTTTCGTGACTGAATCAATGCTCCCTCTACATCCTCATGGCAGCTGGAGTCGAATCAGACCCACCATGAGGAACGAAATAAGAGTTTTTATCATGGCTAATGTTCCGCTCAACATTATAACTTCGCCACGACCACATCTGAACTTCTACGATTCTTTGTTGCTAAATCCAAAGCCCCCTCACGATAATACGAACCACATAGATGCCAAAAAAAAAGTGCAGCATTGGAATGCACTTCGTATTGCTTTATTTTATATGGAATTAAAACCTGGGAGAAGTGAAATCGAATCCTCCATTTCACGAAGGCATGCTTCAGACAAATATTATCAACACTTGCACTACAACCATCAGTTCTATCCACAACCTCTTCTTTGAGTCTCAGTGGTCTAAGTTATTGTAGCTCCAGCTTTGCTCTTTAACAGAAGACCTAAAAGACCTGTGTTTTCTTCGTTTCTAGCTGTCAACGCTTCAGTTGTGTCCTTTTATTTGCTTCACAATCATATATTTTCTTCATTACACTGTTGAATTTTGTAGAGATCGGAACCCATAGCCAAACCGTCGATCTTTAACACCATATCCGATAACTAATGGAATCCGCTCTTAAATGAGGGCCTTGAGTTTATATTTGACCAGCAATATATGTGAAATGGAGAGAGGATCGGTATTAAATGAAGTGACAAAGTTGGCTAGCCGCCGTCACAATGAAAAGGAAAAAAAATCTAAATTGCTCCAATACACACAGTAAAACATCAAGCCGCACATAGGAAGGCGATTCAACCCTTTAATACACAGTCAATTAAATTATTGAATACATGCACCCAGTTTAACAGGAAATCGATCATTCATTAGAATGCCGAGAGAAAAGTGTAATCACAATTCTTTTGACACACCCCTCTCTCTAATGAGAGCTTTTCTGCCACTTTATTTTTATATAATAATGGATAGGTTTTCTCAGACCTTACCTATACAAAAGCAGGCTTTTTACATAGAAATTTAAGGCTTTTTACAACTTATCTATCTGTGAAAAGATAGCATGTTTTATTCTCTACTTTTATGCTATTTTTAATTGAAAAAGATAGCATGTTTTTTTCTCTACCCTGTTCCTATTTTTTAACAAAAAAAAACATAGAAACTGCAGGCTAAAGGACCCCACTCCCTTGCTTGTATATTTTTTTCGATTTTTGGAATAAGTTGGAAGAATTTTCCCCTTGAGTCACATGCTCTGCATCATCGAGAAATTTGTGCTCCAAACACTCACTGTATGGGCCAAAGGATAACAATAACGCAATAATTCCCCATAGGGATAGAAACTATGTGGAAAAATTAAACCATAAGTGAAGAGAAAAAAAAAAATCTATGAACCCGAATTGTGGATTTGAACTATTGCAGGGAATTCATGTGGTACCTAAGTGAAAATTTAAGGCGGAAATAGAATAGTAAACTGACTACCTCTAATAGAGAACTCATAAATCCAATGAGGGATACATAAATAAATAAATGAGTTACCTGAGAGTGCAAGGAATGTCGGTGAAATGGATAGGTTAACCATCCGAAGGCTACATTTCCAGAAGCACAAAAAGGAGGAACGCTTATGAACCTCTGCCTTGCAATGAATAACTCTAGAAGAAACATGAAGACAATAAAACCTTAAGGGTAGTTGCAGATCAACGCAAAGAAAGACTAGAAGGGTGAATCAAGGAGTGGTGATAACATTGGAAGATCCACACTTAAATAATACCCATCGAAGGAGAAACGTAAAGTTTACTCGAAAATGCATGGGATAAGGCCTTGCCACAGTTCAAGCCATACCTAGTTGTCCAATTCTAGAACCAAAATCCATAGCCAGTTGCCTCGTTCCAAAATATGCACAAGGATATGCTTAGCATTTGGAGAATGATAACCACCATCGATGTGATGAAACATTATCCCACCATCTATACCAAGGGACTTTGATAGATAAGGTTATTGTCACGTGGGTTTGTGGTTCGTGTCCATGGAGTATTTGGGCACCAATCCTTGGAATCATGTGCACCACTTTCTAAGGGACAACCTCAATGTTGGGTAAAGGAGAACCCCGACACTACCCCAACCCACATTAAAATAAAGGTTATATAACCAGTGAAAACCAAGGTTAAGAAAATGATATGATGTGTGAAATATAACAATTATAACCTTATAAACATCACATATACAAATCCAAATACATTAAGGTCGAAAAGGACCAACCACTATTACCAAGGTCAAAAGGAACCCTCACGTACATATAAACCATATTAAAGGGTACAAGGAAGAATATACCTGAGAGAATGGATAGTCAAATATATATATGAGATTAAATACATAGTGTCGTTATACAATTAAATTCATGTGAGTGTAGTAAATAAAGATAGAGTTAAGCAATACCTTTTATATCACATTGAAACAAAAACAAGAAGGAAGAGGAATTTATATGTCGAGGGTATGTTAATGGTGTTTAAGTATAGCAGAAAAAAAAATAGGGAAGTTGTGACAATGGTTTAGTTCTTCCTCTAACTTTAGTTTAATTGCTTTTGATTTTTATTTTAGTTTTGTTAATTCAATTTTTATAATAATTTGGTTTATTTTAACTTCATAAATTTATTTTGATTCTTAGTTTATATACTTTTATATTATTACATTTTAGTTTGTAATTTAGACTAAATTATTGATTTTTTCACTATAGTTGTATTATCAATGTAATTACACCGATAGGCATCTTATTGTGAGGTTACCCACAGAGACACTGTAGAGATTCGTCACCACTTATTGTAGAGATTTGTATGAGGTTGAATGATGTCATGCAAACATTCAAAAGCATGATATAGTTTAAGGTAGAAAGAATAGGATTTCAAAGCTTATGAGCATCATGGTGAATAGAATCATTATTCGGGAATGATGAAGAATAGGGGATTATTCGTCTTCATTCCCAGACAAGGTACTAGAGCACGTCTTGTTGTTCATGGATTTGATCAAAGATTTTGTTGGTATGCGATGCCTGGAGTCGCCAGAAGGTCTTCGTTGAAAATTGTTATTCTGTCTCGCAACAAATTACAGATTTGGAAAAGGATTTTAACAACTGTAAGGAACTTTGCTATGGAACCAGCTCACAAAATAGAAGAAAAAATAGATCAACGACTTCAAAATCAGCGTCTTTGAGTGGGAAACCTCATTTACATTACAAAAATGAACAATTCTTGGATGATACAAATTACAAGACCTCCTTTCTATATATAGGGATCTAAGGGGTCCCAATACAATCAGAGCCTACATAACAATAATATTGTAGGGGCACAACAATAACAATAGTTGGCTTCTATGGGGCATAACAATAACAACATGGGGACTATATGGTCACAATAATATAATAAGGGGGTTGCACTAATAACAATAAGGCATTACACTAGTATGATAGGGACGTAACATGCCCCTCTCCTTCAAAAGGTATTGTCCTCAACGATTGTGAAGTTCTAGATGCTTTTGTATACAATTCTCATCCTCCCATGTGGAATCTTTAGCAGGCAAGTTCTTCCACTTGATGAGATACTCTGAAATTGATCGATTTCGTAGCTATCGGGTTCTAGTTTTAGCGACTCCTTCAGGTTCAAATATGATTTTTCCTTCCTCATCAATTTTTGAAAATATTATTTGAACTGGGACCTTGTCACCTATAACCTTCTTTAAACATGAAACATGGAAAACTAGGGGCACTTGGGAACATGGAGGAAGCTCCAATTTGTATGCCATAGTACCAATATATTTCCGAACTTTATAAGGACCATGGTATTTGGTGATAATTGGTTATCCTTCTTAGCTTGCTTGAGGGAAATTTGTTTGTATGGTTGTAGTCGTAACATACCTAGTCACCTATGTCGAAACTTCTTTCGTTGCGATGTTGATCTTCCTATTTTTTCATTCGATTCTGCGCAAAAGTGAGGTTATCATTTTTCTTCTTGATATGTATTTCTATCTTGAGAGTGTGAGGAGTGGTAATTCCTACCAATGCATTACAAGATATGGTCAGATTTATTTCTTCTTTCTCCGGGGTTGGTTCCTGGTGTATATTGTCTTCTTTTGATGTTTCTTGATCATTTTCTTCCTCCTCTTCACAATCAACGCAAAAAAAATTCTTCTCAGCACACTTAAGACCTTTAGTGTATTTGCTATCAAAATTGTAACAAATGTCATTTTCTTCTTTTTCTACCAATTGTTTTGGTGTCAGCCTTGTAGGTTGTGGAAGGATAGTAGCAACAATGCTTCCATCTTTATAATTGTGATTGGTAGGATTTCTTGTTGCCATAATTTTTCTTTCAATTTTTCTTGCCAACCTGAATGCCTTCTCCAATGAATTAGGTTCCCAAAGATGAACTTCATGTTGAATGTTATCCTTTAAAGTCCCTATGAAGTCATCAATCCTCTGCTTCTCTGGAATATTATTTACCCTTATATTTAATTTTTGGAAGTCCTCAATTTGCTTTTCCATTGAACCCTTTTGTTTGAGATTTATCAATTGGATAAGGAAGGTGTTGCTCTTTGTATCTTCATAATGTGCTATCATTTCCTCTCTGAAAATTGACCAAGTGACAAGTGGTTTACAAGAACAAAGCCCCCTATACCATAAAAATTTATTCGGTTCTAAATATAAAGATGCAATATGTAACTTTTGTAATAGTTGCACATCATGTAGATCAAAATATTTCTCCATCTATAGTATCCATGTTATGGGATCCCTATCATCAAACTTCCTCATATCAATATTTGGAATATAGTGGGTCTTCAATCCAATGTTAGATTCTATGAAATCATGATTAACATTTAGTTTTTTCTCATCATGAGTTTTCTCTACTACCTTTTCGTCATTAGGAGACCTTTCTTGTAGGCGCTTTGTCCCACCTACCTTCAAACCTTCCATGTCTTCTTCAAATATTCCATGCATTTCTTCAAATATGCTTCCCTACAATCGATATTAGCTTCCATGACACATATAAAAATATTTATCTTAGCTTTGATCACATTCTTCAAATCATCCATCCAAATTTGCTTACAAGGTGTTTCTATTTTCTTGATTGGAGTCATTCTTTTTTTTTCTTTTAGTAGCTCGATATTAAATTTGTTGTATCTTTGAAATTTTGGATCTCCAAGGTTTTAACTTATGACCTGAAGTAGTCCTCTGTGTCCTCTTCCTAATGCCATCATTCTAATCAAAATTGGATTCTCCAAGAAAGATTTATGCCTAATATCTCAAGATGACCTCATTATATATTTGTTTAGTAGAGCGAACTTGTACGTAGTACCATGTATCACTGTTTTAACCTTCAGACCCAAAAACACTATAGAAAAAATTATAGTCTGTCATCCTTCTATACCACTTTACGAAATTTCAATATGATGCTTAGAGGGAACGTTATGACAATTTTCCCAAGGTCGCCTATTTGGGATGTAATTCGGGAGCTTGCAGAAGCCCTAAATGTCTTGGACTGTATTTCCAAACATATAGTGAACAAAGATCTGAAATTTGGGTCCGAGATTCATCAAGATTTTGGCTCAAATGGGTTTTAATTCTAGAGTTTGAACCTTCATAGAAAAAAATTATAGTGAAAATTCTACGATGACCTATTTGAGAGGGAATTCTGGAGCTTGCACAAACCCTAAGTTCCTCAGATCATATCTTTGAAAATATAGCGAGACAAGATCTGAAATTTGGACTCGAGTTTCAAAACGATTTCAGCTTAATTTGGTTTTCTTTTTTAGCTTCCGAAACTTCGTAGAGAAAATGTTATAACACCAATTCCACGATGACCTATTTGGAGTAGCGAAACCCTAGAATCCAAAGTTCCAATACCAAATGTTATGGAACTAACTCAAAAAATTGAAGAAAAAATAGATCAACGACTTCAAAATCGGCCTCTTTGAGGGGGAAACCTCATTTACATTACAAAAATGAATAATTCTTGGATGATACAAATGACAAGGCCTCCTTTCTATATGTAGGAGTCTAAGGGATCCCAATACAATCAAAGCCTACATAACAATAATATTGTAGGGGCACAACAATAACAATAGTGGGCTTCTATGGGGCATAATAATAACAACATGGGGACTATATTGGCACAATAATACAATAAGGGGGTTTCACTAATAACAATAAGGGGTTACACTAGTATTATAGGGACGTAACAAACTTAGAACATTGTTAAGGATTTAGGATGTGGGAAGTAGCACCTTTGTATCAACCTGCCTTGTATTCGATGTGCTCAAACTTGACATTTTTTAATTCAGGAATAGAATCACTATAACGAGAGTTGTTCAGCTTCATGGAGTTTGGATTTAAAAATTGCATGGGATGATGCTCAATTTTAAATCCAAGAAACCAACAATAACATCTACATGGAGGATTTGAGAGATATATTCTACATGAAAAATGGGCTCTACAATTTCCAAAATTACATTCGCCAGAAACACTAACTGCCATTCCAGTGGCATTATACTCAAACCAGGTATCCCAAGTTATACTTCCATTATCAAGTCTCTGGTTTCCATGTAATGAATTTATAGCCATAGAAGAAATATTATTAATGTTAAGCCCCACATTATTTCCTTCAAATTCAATGGGAACTACCTTGATGGAACTGTACCGTTGGAGGAATTACTGAAAATCCCAAGCCACCTCATGGAGGATTCCATTCCTTTGTTTGTGGTAGTTCAGAGCTTATTGGCGCCATGAGGAAATCAAGGCCGGTATTCTGGGTCATTGTTTCCTCATCCATAGTGAATTGGAAGTGAAATTGAAAGTTTCCAAGAAGCAGGGGAAGCTTCTTTCACCACTGATATAAAGATTAAAATCCATGGATGTGTGTGCCAAAATGCAATGACCTTTATGGAGTCATTTTTTCTTTATAAGTTGAATTCCGTATTTTTCTTTTAAATTTATATGTATATATGGGGTTATATATGTATATATGGGGTTATCTATGTATATATGTGCATTTGTACAATTCAACGCTATATATGTGCATGCATCTGTTCAAAGAAATCTCATTTCTTTGCATTTTGCAATTTTATGTGTAGGCTTCAGTATTCTGCAAGGACCGTTTTCATGAGGCTCCTTTGAGGAGTTGAAAATTTCCTCTCCATTTTACAGAGATTTAAATGATTTGAGTAAAGTGTTATATACTTGCTTCACATAAATACATATGGCAGTGGGATGGATGTGTCCAAATGGAAGCTATGGGAGTGGGGATTCACAAAAGACTAGTGGTTTTTTCCAAGATCTAGTTGCACTAGAGAATGCAGGTTCAATAGTTATTATAGCCATTATGAGCCCATATCAACTTGTTATTGAAAACTATGGAGATTCCAGAGTAGCCTTATCAAGAGGAG
Organism: Pinus taeda; assembly: GCA_000404065.3. Taxonomy (NCBI): domain Eukaryota; kingdom Viridiplantae; phylum Streptophyta; class Pinopsida; order Pinales; family Pinaceae; genus Pinus; species Pinus taeda. Next base: position 8,197 of record APFE030522293.1, on the reverse strand, counting down.
GAAAAGCTATTCCCATTTCCACCGACCATAAGGTACAAGAGATATTAAGAAATTTTGAACCAACTATTACATAAGGATTTTCAGATCCTAGATCCAATTATCTAATCCATATTTGATGTAAATGTATGGTGATTAGTCTTTCATTTGACATTGGATTGGTCTTTTATTTTTCTCAAGTAATTAGTAGTTAATGTTTTTAATTAGTTCATGTTTCAAGTCCTAATGCGAAAGGTTGACAACCTTGTTGAATTGGTTTATTATTATTTGGGGATTTCTGACTTATTGTAGCTATATGTATATTGAAGCCCATATGAGAAGGACGAGTTTAACCACAATGATGATGCTGGTGGTCGTGTTATTTTTTGGAATGGGTATCGTGTTGGAGGTTTTCTTACTATGTCAATGGCCATAAATTTGTACTCTATTTTCCTTTCTATAGGGTCATGCTAGTCGAAATCGATTCATGTCAAACCAGTTCCAACTTTCATACTCACCGTTGGATGAGTTAAATGGATGGTATGGAATCATTTGAATAGTCAATTTCTAGTTGAATTTTATCACCAATTCTCAGGCATTGATTAAATGAGATATATGGTAATCATAGCGTGAGTTTAATATTGGGTTTTCTTATGAAGATACCTATATATATGAGTGGAACAATTATTAAATCTTTTAAACCTACATTCTATGTGCGATTGTGCTTTTTATATAGTTGATTTTCTAGGAGAAAAGCTTCAAATCATGATGAACTTCAATTAAGATTCAAAAATCGAATTCTGGAAATGATATTACGTTTGAAATTGGAAAATTAACATGCCAAGAGGCATGGTTTCTTTTGGCATGTCTTACAAAATTGTCTCAATAGAAGGCTTGACTCTAAAGTGGAATACACTGATATCGGCTTTATGAATCATATGTTGGTAACCAATGAGAGTTTAACCATTACAATGAGTTAATGGACAGTGAAATTGGTGGGAGATTGGGAATTAGCGACATCAGGATCCTTATTAATGCAAATCATCTAGGATACACTATTGAGAGAACATGAAGGGAATCTTAAAAAGTTCACATATTAGGGATAAAATATTTAAATGATTTATCAACTCATTGTATTGAATATGAAAAATAATTTTCCATAACTGTTTTGTATTAATGGGCTTATAGGGGTAAAATTTTGGTTGTTTGTAGTTGACATCCTAATGCTATTGTACTTTTCTAGCTTACATGTGACTGATTCTTGAAATGGTATGTGATTTCTGATCTATAATTAATATGTGCAAAGTGTACACATGAAGACAAATGCCTGATTTTAGCTAGTGATGGCCTGTGGGATGTTTTAGTGAAGTTTTCTATGAAGTTGCTCAAAATTGTCTGACTGGTTATCGGCCTCATCGTTCAAATGGTATTTTTGTACACATTCCTGTTAGTGCAGCAACTCCTCTCCTTGCAAAATTAGCCTTGGGAAATGGAAGTGGAGATAATATTAATGTACGTGTAAATTTGTAATCAATCTAAAAAAAAGAAGAAATAGAAACAAAAGATAATTATTCAGCTATATGTCTCTGTGTGTGTATGTGTTTGTGTGTGAGTGAGTGTGAGTGTGTGTGTGTGTGTATGCATACATACATGATACAATACAAAGATAACCCAATGATCTATTGAATTGGTTCACCTATTTCTTTTGGAATTGTGATTAGTAGGTTGGTTCACCTATTTCTTTAGGAATTGTGATTAGTAGGTTGGGAGATGGGGACGAAAAGACATGCTTCTTTGCATAATTCTGATTCTTTTCAACAATTAGAGAGATACATTTTCCCGCCATTGGACATCAATGAGCTAGTCATCAAAACAAGATGCATGCTCAATTTAGAGGATCCTTCAGAATGACAAAGTTAATCTTGTCATTTTAAACTTTTATTGGCACCCTTGCAGTCAATCTATTGGCATACATGAACGAAAATGGGTTCATTCGAAAGATATTGCATAAGATCCCAAAATACAATAAAAGGGGCATAAAAAGCCTCTTGAGAATTTTGTAAATGATTTTTTAACTGTCTGATGGTTTTCATCTTGAAAATCCATGTCTTAAGTGTTCAATATTTTGTTGTTTACTCTATTTTCCAATGATTCAACATAATTTTTATTTAAATGTTTCCTCTATAAGATTTTGATTCTGATTTAGCTTCCATGAGTTATATTTGGTGGCTTCATGCTCCCTTTTTTAACATGTTTTGTAAAAGTTATCTCTGTAATATTCCAATTTTATAGACTATATATATTGCTCACCTTATATATCCAGGAAAAATTCTTGTATTGTTCTAAATCCTTTTGTGTTTAAGGATTCTTCTATGGGTGGGAGTTTCCTACCAAGGATCTGAAATATTATGCAAATATGTTATGTCTTCATTGTAATTTTAGTAGTTGCATAATGGCTTGTTTAATGAATTTAGATCTTCTCACAGTTAAGATAGCTTCTACATTGGTCAATTTTCTTTTTTTTTTTTTATAGTTAATGACTTTCCATTGATGGACTCTTTCACTGAAGGTCAAGTTGATCTATCAAAACACTTGCCTCTTATATTGGGATTTTATTTCTGTCAATGATTAACATTGGATTTGTACTATTCTCATTGATCGACTATTATGGATCTCATACATTGTCTAATTTATATTCTATGTTTTTAATTTTCTTCAAAGAAAACACTCTTTACTACCAATTTTGATAGACAAATATCCCATTGAAATAAGTATATGTTCAGTTTGAGGATTGGGCTTTTCTTTTCAAAATGCATCCTAAACTTAACCATAAAATATTTAGATTTTTTTCTAGATAAAAAAATGGTTTAAGAAAGAATACAAGGAAATGTTTGAAGATTTAGACACTCCAATATGGGAAATATGGTTCCCTACATGATCCATGATGGCAAGGATATAAACTAGATATTAATTAAATATTTATTTTTTTATTTAGATTAATCACTTAAATCTTCATTTTCTCTTCTAATCAAGTAACATATTTACGAATTTAACTCTTCAAGTTGGTTGTTTCTGACAAATCTTCCACATAGAAGCGACTGTTGCAGTACTATGAACCTCTTGTTGAACAATCTGTGGGTTTAGAAGTTCCATCAATGTTTAATAGAAACACATTAGAAAAACAATATCATTTTCTCAAAGCTTGGGAAAGCACTTTGCTCTTCCTCTTCATATTTTCTTCCAGCGCTTGGTATATATTTCCCTCAATATTTCATAGAAATACACTAGAAGAAACAATATCATGTGCTCAAAGCTTGGGAAAGCAGTTTGTTGTTCCTCTTCATATTTTCTTCTAGTGCTTGGTATATATCAAGGAAACAAATGTATGTTTCCATCATGATAAATAGTGAACTGCATTTAAGGAGAGTTCCATAAAAGGAGGGGAGAGGTGCAGATAAGAAAATTATTTTTGTTTTTAATCATTAGTTCCAAATAGAGTATTGCCTAAAGGTGATTGACCACCTTTTAATGAAAGGCCACAATCATGATAAAGCACTGGAAGGTTTCAAATTGGCTAAAATAACACTTGTGTTGAATTTTCATTTAAGGCTTGGTTTGGTAGTGTTTCATGTGTTCTTAATTGTACTAAATGTTAAGTATGACATGGCCATTGTCTACAGTTTCATGCATCAAAATGTGGAACACCTATACTGCTAATAAAACATATTCAATCGTAAGAAAAATAATCAAATTAAAGATAGAAGTGTAGAATTTTGGCAGATTTATTATTTTTGTAATAAATATACAAGTTCTTGTTCAAACATCTTCCAATTCATTATGAATTTAAAAGACCCACTTCCATGGTAGGTGTGATAATTTACACATACAAGCCAGACAAGATGTATTATTCCATTTGTAACCATACCTCATTAGCTACACACCAATACAAGTATTGTTATGAATTTAAAAGGCCCATTGCCATGCCAGGTGTGACCGTTTACAAATACAAACCAAGAAAGTTATATTATTCCATTTGTCACCATACTTCATTACCTACACACCCATACAAGTATTATTTTGAATATGCTTCAAAAAATTATTTCACCAAGTGATTTGTTATAACTATTATACAATTTATCGAATTGTTTTTGAAAATTCTTTTTAAAAATGCATTAAATATTTCATTAGTGAACAAAAGAAACCACATGATGCAATCCACATCATCAAACCAAAGCTTTAATGTGAAAGCTTAAATGAAAGAGAAAACATATCATCTTTGGCAAAAGCTCCAACTGAATCTAACAATTTCTTTGATTTAATGAACCTTAACATTGATAAGGCATTTCTATTTTTGGATGGTACGAGTTCCCAAATAACCTTGACCTTGGAAGTAGGACCTCATTTTTTGGCCATGTTAGTTGTTGTTTTTGTGGTGAATATGTATATGATAGATCTGGAGCAATGATTTCATTTGAAGGATTTACAACCCTTCAAAATCAATTTCCCAGATCATGAGTAAAACAAAGAACGACCTTTATAATAAACCCAAGACTATGTATATGCTTGTCAATATCGCAGTATGCATTTTAGTTTAGCGACAATATGCAAATTTATACAAAGAGTGGGTGCGATCAATTATTTGGTCAGTCACAACCAAGAACTCCATAAGCCATCATATTCTCCCTGAAATAAGCAAACTTTGTTCTTCTAAGGGCCTTGGTAAGGATGTCTACCACCTGTTCTCTTGGAGGTGTAGCTCAACTGTACAACTCCTTGTTGGACACAGTCTTTGACAAAGTGACACCGAATATCAATGTGCTTTGACCGATCATGAGATACTGGATTCTCAGAGAGCTTGATGCAACTCTGATTATCACACATGATTCTGGTTGCTTCCATCTTACTCTTGAATAGGTTCACAAGCAGTTTTTTAAGCCATATGGCTTCGCACGAAGCTGTGCTAGCGGCCATATATTCTGCTTTAGCTGAGCTCAAAGCTACGGATTTTTATTTCCTACTGCACTAGGAGGTCATTCCCGATCCAATATTGGGAGGTCTACTACAATTATAGTGATGATTGTATTTATATATGCAGCACAACTTATCTATGCACAAAAATATTTAATTTTTCCATAGGGAGGAACCTTTATTGAATCAATAACATATATACATTTTGTAGCTTCATAATATTTGGTGCATTCCAATCCCAAAGACTCCATAATTGAAAGTGGTATTATATTATTTGTAGATTCATTATTATTTTTTAAACAAGACTGAGTATAATTTATGTTAAATCTATGCCCGGTCACAAAGTATACATGGGAAAATTTACAATAAGGCCATCATCCTATAAGTCCATAAAACTAAATAATGTTGGTGTCATGCTTACAAAATTACACGTTTTGTCAAATTTGAAATTGTTCTTGAAGCTATATATATGGCAAAAGTTGCCTAGAAATAAGCAAGAATTACATGGGACCATAATTCAATGGAATTTTTTATCCTCCCCATTGGTGAGCCTATTAAGGTCCATGCTCTTTTCTTCTTAAGTCCAGTTTTCATTGTCTCTATCGGTAAGGATGGCCTTTAGTAGGTTAAATTAGTCATGAAGCTCCACAATATTACTACATAGGGTCTCCAGTTCATCATCATGAGGGTGCTTGAATGTGCAATCAATTTATCCTCAGTCTTCTGACATGGTGTAAATTTTAGTTGTATAATGTTAAATATAGTATTTATTTTGGTGTTGATTATATATCCTTTCTGCAAAGGAGTGCACTAAAGGTCCAACCAATTCTTCTTTCACTAGGGAAATTGATTATGAGTCGATGAATCTCAAGCATTGTCAGTGATTCCCATGCTCAAGAAGCATGTACTAGCTTGATCATATCTTTAACTCTGAAGTTGGAGGTTGTACTTGGTTCTACCAAATTGTGATGCATGCTTTATTTTCTCCAATGGATATTAAAAATCAATAGATATTATGAATTTGTGTTTAAATACTTTGTGTAAATCGAATACATCAAGGAAGGACGAATTATTCAAACTTAGAAAAAAATTGAGACTAGGATGATTTTCCAATTAAGTTATGATAAAATTACAAATTATAAATTTCAAAAAATTTAAAAAATACAAAAAAAGTTTAAACTCAATATATCAATTATTATTTTATTGATTATGGAAATCAAAGTACAACTTGATATATATATATATATATATATATATATATATATATATATATATATATACCCTTCTTATAAAATGGTGTTCCACACAGTTGGGCCTCTTGACACAATGGACCTTTGAAGATGTTATGAAACTAACTCACAAAAATATAGAAAAGATAGATCAACGCCTTAGAAACTAACCTCTTTGAGGGGGAAACCTACTTTACGTTACACAAATGAACAATTCTTCGATGATATAAATTACAAGACCTCCTTTCTATATATAGGAGTCTAAGAGGTCATAATATAATCAGAGTCGACATAACAATAATAATGTAAGGGCATAATAATAACAATAGTGGGCTTCTATGGGGCACAATAATAACAATATGGGGATTACATGGGAACAACAATATAATAAGGGGGTTGCACTAATAATAATAAGGGGTTATACTAGTAGTATAGGGACCTAACATGCCCCTCTCCTTCAAAAAGTGTTTTCCTCAACTCTTGAGTAGTTTTGGATGCTTTTGTATAAAATTCTTGTCCTCCCATGTGGAATCATTAGTGGGTAAGTGCTTCCACTTGATGAAATACTCTGAAATTGATCGATTTCATAGCTGTCAGTTTCTTGTTTATGTGACTGCTCCAGGTTCCAATATGATTTTTCTTTCCTTGTTAAGTTCTGGAAATATTATTTGAACTAGGATCTTCTCATTATGTAAGGTTGCCATTTCTTAAGTGCATGTAGTCTTACCAACGTTTCCTTCTCATAAATAGATTTTTGTAAATACCTTCCTTTAATTGGACGACTTTCGAAAGAAATGGTTCTTTCTTCTTATTGTAAAACATCACCAATTCCATTTCTTGATGCATCATATTCCATAAAAAGTGTTTTTGTGAAGTATAGTGTAGCTAAGACCGATGCTTTGCACATTGCCTCTTTAAGATGTTCAAAGGCCTTCATTTCTTCTGGATTCCATGAAAATGCATCTTTCTTCAATAATGTTGTTTCCAGAATGTCTTCAGTCTTCATTCTTATTTGATGATATCCTGAACGAAGACCCAACTTAGTGAAGTAAATTAATCCATACAATTCATCAAATAATTCATCGATGATAGGAATGGGAAATTTATCTTTAATAGTGAGTTTGTTGAGCTCTCTATAATCTGGACACATGTGCCATGACCCATCCTTCCTGTGCATCAATACTACTGGAGCAAAGAAAGAAAATTGACTAGGTTGAATTATACCATCCTCTAGCATTTCTGCAACCATACGTTCAATTTCACTCTTTTAGGCATAGGGATATCCGTAGGGCCTGATGTTTGGAGGAACACTTCCTGTAATCAAATGAATAGAATGATCATGATCATGAATAAGTGGGAGGCCTTTGAGTGTCTCAAATATCTTGGAAAGATTGTTCAAGACTTTTTGGAGATCTGGAGAAATAAATGATTTTGATGTGGGAACCTCTAGTGAACATAATTGTGCAATTACGCCTTTTTTCTTATTTCTTTAGAAGCTTTGTCATTCCATTAGAGCTGATTATCTTTCCCTATTTCCCTGTGATACCCCTTAATTCAACCTCCTTTCCTTCCAAAAAAAATTTCATGAAAATTTCATGAAAAGTTCTTGAAAATTAAAAGATATTGTACCCAAGGATTGTAGCCATTGGACTCCTAGTACAACATCAACAACACCCATTGGAATGGAAAGCATTGAGCTATTCAACACATATTCTCCCATGGATAGCTTGATATTATGACACATTCTAGAGAAATTTATGGTTCCTCCACATGCAACCATCACTTGACAATCTGGTGTTGGATATAGGAAGCAATTCATTTCCTTGGCTATCTTACAATGAATAAAATTATGGGTACTGCTCGAATCAATCAACATTATTACCTTTTTCTTGATGATATGTCCTTCTATCTTGATAGTTTGAGGAGTGGTAGTTCCAGCCAATGCATTACAAGATATGGTCGGATTCATTTCTTCTTTCTCGATGTGATCTTTCACTTCTTGAACCTTTTTCTTCTTGATATGT
>APFE030522290.1:0-28525 GCA_000404065.3 Pinus taeda | reverse complement strand
CTTCCTGGTTGCCATAATTTTTCTTTCCTTTTTTCTTGCTAACCTGAATGCCTTCTCTAATGAATCAGGTTCCCAAAGGTGAACATCATGTTGGATATTACCCTTTAGAGTCCCTATTAACACATCAGTCCTATACTCCTCTGGAATATTTTTTACGCTTATGTTCAATTTTTGGAACTCCTCAATGTGCTCCATTATTGAACCCTTTTGTTTGAGACTTATCAATTAGCTAAAAAATGTGTTGCTTTTTGTATCCTCATAATTTTTTGTCAATTATTCTATAAAAATTTCCCAAGTGATAATTTGTTTACGAGAGAAAAGCCATTGATACCATGCATACTGATTTGGTTCCAAATATAAAGTTTCAATACGTACCTTTTGTGTGTTTTGCACATTATTGAGATCGAAAACTTGCTCCATCTATAATATCCATATTGCAGGGTCCTTGCCATCAAACATCCTCATATCGATTTTTGGAATATTGTGGGTCTTCGATCCAACATTAGAGTCTATGAAATCATGATTAACATTTCTTTTGTTCACATGATGAGTTTCCTTTACTACCCTTTCACCATTAGTAAGTATTTCTTGTAGAAAATTTGTCAACTCTGTCTACAAATCTATCTTCAAATTATCAATCTTAGCTTCCACGCCATTCATCTTAGCTTCCACACCATTTATCTTAGATTCCACACCATTTATCTTAGCTTCTGTTAGCTTTTGTGAGAGTGAAATTTGTTGCACTTAGTCATGTAATTTTGATATATCATGTAGCATTTCTTCATCTTCTTCATGAGTCATGCTAGAGCTTTCAGGTTGCTTACTAAGTGTTTTTATTTTCTTTCCTTGGGGAATCAGTTATCGATAATAATGCTCTACCATGCCCTTTGAATTCCTTCAAAATAATTTTTCAAACCAAGCTTAAGCAAAAATTACAAAAAATCTAGACACCATTTTTCACTTCGTAGGAGCTCGATATTTCCTCTCATTTATCTCTGTAATTTCAGATCATCCAGTTCTAAAATTGTGTTCTGTAGTATCCCTTTGTGTCCTCTTTCCAATTCTACCAGTCTGACCCCAATTAGATTCTCCAAGGAAGAGTTATGCCAAATCTCCCACAGTGACCTGATTATTGACTAGTTCAGTAGAGTGAAATTGTATGACATGCCACGTGTACCTGTTTCGACCTTTGGCTCTGAAAAATATATACAGGAAACTAGAATCTGTCCTCTTTTTTTACCTTCTTATGAAATTTCAATCTGATGCTCAGAGAGAAACTTATGACGATTTTCCACAGGTCACCTATTTGGAATGTAATTCAGGAGTTTGCAAAAAGACCAACTTCCTCTGATCATATCTCTGCAAATATATTGCAAAAATCTTTGAAATTTAGACCAGAGGTTCAATGCGATTTCGTCAGAAATGGGGTTCTTTTTTTTGCTTCTAAAACGTCTCAGAAAAATGTTATAGCAAAAATGCCACGATGACCTATTTGGAGCAGTGAAAGCCTAGAATCCAAATCTTTGATACCAAATGTTATGAAACCAGCTCACAAAAAGATAGAAATGATAGATCAACATGTTAGAATTCCGTCTGTTCGAGGGGGCAACCTCCTTTACATTAAAGAAATGAATGATTCTTCGATAATTCAAATGAAAAAAACCTCATTTCTATATGTATGAGTCTAAGGAGTCACAATATAACCCAGCCAACCTAACAATAATAATATAAAGGGACAAAAATAGCAATAGAGTGATTCTATGGGGGACAGTAATAACAATATGGGGAAAATAGGGGCACAACAATATCAATAAGGGTTATAATGACAATAGTAATGGGGTAATCACTAGTATTATGGGGACCTAAAAAAATGTTTGCAAACATTTAGAAACTCGTGGCCATGCCTTTGAAAGTGAATATATATTTCCATCACACTGTTTATCATTCTTATGCATTGACTTTGAAGCACCTCCACCACAGTATGCCATTCCATATGGACAATGGCAATATAGCTATGATCACCTTAATGGGAATTGGAGCGCCAATGTGATATGTCAGATAGGGGCGACATAAATTGAGCTTGGAGACCCAACGATGGTAAATGCCTCAACAAAATACTGGGGTTACTACCCCTTTCATTGTCTCCTTCACCATTCACATTGTTGGGTTTGGGAGCTAGGTTATATGTATGTTTGATCAGGGTTTTATCTTCTTGATTTCTCATATCCTTCTGCATCATATACGATTCTTTCCTCTTATCCCGTATCTATCCTCCCTGAGGTAGACTGGTTTACCTAAAGAATATTGTGGTTTGAAGTGGTTTAATATATTATTATCAGATGTGATTATGAGGTTGCTAACATGTAACAGTTATCCTTAAATCTCACTGATCTAACAAGTATTTTGTTCTTTTATTAGAATTATTTCTCACAGCTTTAAAAAGTTGATAACTAACAGATTTTAAATTTCTCTATGTGGGTTCGAGAAAATTGAAAAGGGTATCGGCCCTCCACTTAGTGATTTGAGGTTTTCCACATCTCTGTTAGTAGGATTTTTTACCTTTATTGCGAATTTTCTCTAGAGAGAGTATTTTCATTTCTGGCTTTAGGGTCTCTCAAAAAACTTTTCCATGCGAGTGTTTTCATGAGGTAAACAAAGGTGTTCTTATTTCTTTCTTTAATTGCCTTATGTTTGATGCTAAAGAAGGTATTTCATGTAAGGCAATAGAAATTAAACAAATAACAAAAATACTAAAAGAGTTAAGAACAATTAGGATGATAAAATACATAGAAAACAAGAAGGATCAAGAAAATAAACTATAATGAAGAATAAATCAACAACAAATAAAATAAAAAGGACACCAATACCTACATAGATAAACAAACAAACAAAATCAATCTAAAAAGGAAGCCTAAAAAAAACTAGGAGGAGAGGACAAGGACCTAGCTTCCTCTCCTCCAATATATGATGCTAGAAATTATTGCAATTCTATGCTTCTTTGCTATTTTAGCCTTTTGTTGGGTGTGCTCCAACACTTCTCAGGGAATTGAGTCTAAATTTTTAGGTATTTTTCGCCTTCTAGTTAAATACCCAGAAAAATTTCTTGTCAATTGGTATTATATGTTCATGTTTGAATCAGTTTCGAACATTGTGAGTCTTAACTTGTAATCTTCTCAGAATATTACATGAGAGGTACTTATATGTAAAATGTAAATGGACTCATGTATAATTTTTCTTTCCTTCCTTCTTATTTTCCAGTGTCTGAAAAGGGTAAACTATATCCCCTTGCCCTTCTCGAGCTTATGGTGGAATTGGGAATATTTTGTTAGCCTATTGAATTATTTCTACAAACGTACAGTCAATTGTAGTCTAATGGGGAATCTCTTATGGATCTATATTTAAAGAGCTTTTTGAGATTTAGTAGCTTGGGAAGTAATTGAAGCCCTTGAAATCAGTGTATGGAGGCAGAAGCACAACTAACGCAATGTGGGATTGGAACCCAAGCTTGGGGTTTTGCACCTAAATGAGTTGGGAAACAAACAATTTGACTTTGACTAATTTGACACTTCAAGGTATTAGAGGACACATAAAGAAAAAAAGGTTAGCGAAAGTCACACAAAATAGAGGTGTCTAATAAGAGATATTAATTTTTATATGTGGCTGGTGGATAATTTGTCTAGTTGGGAATGTTAGCATGGGCTAAAGTATGCTCCAAGAAAAAATTCATCGAGCCACATGTGTGCATAAAAATAGAAGTTAAGTGTTGGATGTCTAGAGCACATTCAAAGTGCAAATAAAATTAGGTATTCCTTTGAGATAGATAATGAACTTGAGGCAGCTCACAAGCTAACAAGAGGATGAATTTGGTACAAGAGGTGGAGGAGTTTCTCTTATGTCTGGGTGTGGATATTCTTGATAGAAAAGGCCAAAGTTCTAAGGTAAGTTTGGATGATTTTTTGTGCTACGTTTGTGTGGTGTTTGGATCTCTATTTAGGGCATAGGAAGTGATGCTACAACATCATGTTGGACACATAATTTGGAGGGTGGAGAGGGCTTGTAAAATATCTCTACCCTACCCACAGTTAGTCAAAGGTGAAACACAATTGAACAGGGGTTTCTTCCCTTCTAGTGAGTTCATATCACTTGTTTTTGTGAGACAGAGAATTGTAGGGTAGAGATCTTTTACTTATTTTAAACCCTAAACCCTAAACGCATATTTTTTTTATTTTTTTTTAAAAAGCATTTTGTAACTTTAGTTGTATAAATCCTAAACGATAAACCCTAAACCATGAACCCTAAAACCTAAACCCTAATCCTGAAACCCTAAATCCCAAACCGTAAACCTCAAATGGTAAACCCTAAACACTAAGAATTTTATAGCATTTTAGAAAGTGTTCTGTAACTTTTGTTTAAGTGTGTATTAAAATAATTTACTAAAGTGTTATAAAACCTAAACCCTAAACCCTAAACCCCTAACCCTATATCCTAATGCTTAAAGCCTAAATGATAAAACCTAAAATCATTTGCTAAGGCCTTATAAACTCTAAAGCGTAAAGCTTGAAAGCATTTCCTAAGTTCTTATATACTCTAAACCCTAAAACTCCAAAACCTAGACCCTAAACCCTAAGCCCTAAACCCCAAACCCTAAAACCTAAGGATTTTATAAAATTTTCAAAAGTGTTTCGTAACTTTTATTTAAGTGTTTAATAAAACCATTTACTAATGTGCTATAAACCCTAAACCCCTAATCCCTAAACCCTTAACCTTAAACCCCAAACCCTAAACCCTAAAAAACCCCTAGAGCCTAAAAAACCATAAACCGTAAACCCTAAAAACCCAAAAAAACCCTAAACCATAACAACCGTATTTTCACTCTTTTATAAGTGTTTATTAAAAGAATTTATTAAAGGATTATATATGATAAACCCTAAACCCTAATACCCACACCCCCAACCTAAACCCTAAGCCCTAAACCATAAGAAATTTATAACATTTTAAACCCCAAACCCTAAACCTGAAGTATTTTATAACATTTTAACAAGCCTTTGTAACTTTTTTTTAAGTGTTTATTTAAAGAATTTAGTAAATTGTTATAAACCCTTAACCCTAAGCATTTTATTACAATTTAGCAAGCATTTTATAATATTTTAAAACCCTAAACCTTAAACATTTTATAAAATTTTAATAAGCATTTTGTAATTTTTTCATGTTTTTATTAAAAGATTTTACTAAAGTGTTATAAACCTTACACCCTAAAACCTACACCCTAAAAATTTTATAAAATTTTAACAAGAGTTTTGTAAAAAAAAATTAAAGTGTTTATTAAAATAATTTACTAAAGTGTCCCTCAAACCTAAACCCTAAGCATTTTATAGATTTTTAGAAAGTGTTTTGTAACTTTTTTCTAAGTGTTTATTAAAAGGATTTACTAAAGTTTTATAAACCCTAAATACTAGACTCTAAACCCTAAGCATTTTATAACGTTTTAAACCCTAAAACCTCAACATTTTATAACATTTTAAAAAGTGTTTTGTAACTTTTTTTAAGTGTATATAAAAAGAATTTACTAAGGTGTTATAAAACCTAAACCCTAAACCCTAAACCCCAATCCCCAAACCCTAAACCCTTATCATTTATTAAGATTTTAAAAAGTGTTTTATAACATTTTTTAAGTGTTTATTAAAGCACTTAATAAAGTTTTATAAACCCTAAACCCTAAATCCTAAACCTCAAACCCTAAACCCTACGCCGTAAACAATAAACCATAAACCCTATAAACTAAACCTTAAACCCTAAGCATTTTATGTTATGAAGCCAGCTCACAAAAAGATAGAAAAGATATATCAGCGCCTTAGAATTTAGCCTCTTCGAGGGGGAAACCTCATTTAAATTACATAAATGAACAATTTTTGGATGATACAAATGACAAGACCTCCTTTCTATATATAGGAGTCTAAGGGGTCATAATATAATGAGAGCCGACATAACAATGAGAATGTAAGGGCAGAATAATAACAATATTGGGCTTCTATGGGGACTACAAGGGTACAACAATATATAAGGGGGTTGTACTAATAACAATAAGGGGTTACACTAATAGTATATGGGCCTAACATGCCCCTCTCCTTCAAAAAGTGTTGTCCTCAATGCTTGAGTAGTTCTTGATTCTTCTATATAAAATTATTGTCCTTGCATGTGAAATCTTCGATAGGTAAGTACTTCCACTTGATGAGATGCTTTGAAATTGATCAATTTCGTAGTTGTCAACTTCTCGAGTCTATAAATGCTTTAGGTTCCAATATGATTTTTCCTTCCTTCTCAAGTTCTGCCAATATTGTTGGAACATGGATATTCAACAACTTTTGAATGAGTTCCCACCCTACTTCGCCTTTCTTCCATTCATACCTTCCTTTTTTATCAAATTTGGTTGGATAATTGTACCAACCTCTACCATTTCTGCAACCATATGTTAAATTTCACTCCTTTGGGCATATGGATATCTATAAGGCTTGAGATTTGGAGGAACACATCTTGGAATAAAATGAATAGCACAATGATGATCAGGAATACATGGGAGACCTTTGGGAGTCTCAGATACTTTGGAATGATTGTCCAAGACTTTTTGGAGATCTGGAGAAATACATGATTTCGATGTGTGAACAGTTAGCGAACATAATTTTGTAATTACACCTTGTTGTTATTTATTTAGAAACTTCGTCATTCAGTCAGAGTTGATTATCTTTCCTGGTTTCCTTCTGATACCCCTTAATTCAACATCCTTTCTTTCTGAAGAAAATTTCATAAAAAGTTCTTGAAAATTAAAAGCTATTGTACCCAAGGTTTGTAGCCATTGGACTCCTAGTACAACATCAGCATCACCCATTGGAGTGGAAAACATTGGGTTATTGAATAAATATTCTCCCATGGATAACTTGATATTATGGAACTTTCAAGAGCAATTTATGGTTCCTCCACTTACAACCGTCACTTGACACTATGGTGTTGGATCTAGGAAGTAATTCAAGTCCCTGGCTATCTTACAAGTTATAAAATTATGGTACTACATGAATCAATAAACACTATTACCTGTTTCTTCTTGATATTTCCTTCTATCTTCATATTTTGAGGAATGGTAATTCCAACGAATGCATTACAAGATATGGTCAGATTCATTTCTTCTTTCTCTGGGGTTCATTCCTGGTGAGTATCCTTTTCTTTTATTATTTCTTGATACTTATATTCTTGATATTTCACTATTTTAACCTTCTTCTTAACATGTCCTTCTATATTGAGAGTTTGGGGAGTGGTAATTTCTTCCAATGCTTTACAAGATATGGTTGAATTCATTTCTTGATGCTCGATGTGACCTTTCACTTCTTGGACATTTTTCCTCTTGATATGTCCTTCTATCTTGATAGTTTGATGAGTGGTAATTATGGCCAATGCATTACAAGATATGGTTGGATTCATTCCTTCTTCCTCGATGTCATATTTCACTTCTTGAAACTTTTTCTTCTTCATATGTCCTTTTATCTTGAGAGTTTAAGGAGTGGTAATTCTTGCCAATCCTTTACAAGATATGGTCAGATTCATTTCTTCTTTCTCTGGGGTTGGGTCCTAGTGCATATCCTCTTCTTTTGATGTTTCTTGATCCTTTTCTTCCTCCTCTTCGTACTCTATGTAAAATAATTTCTTCTCAACACACTTATGACCTTTAGGTCATTTGCTATCACAATTGTAACAAAGCCCTTTATCTCTTTTTTCTTTAAATTGTTGTGATGTAACCCTTGTGGGTTGTGGAAGGCTAGGAGAAACAACACTTCCATCTTTATAGTTGTGATGGGTAGACTTCCTTATTTCCATAATTTTACTTTCCACTATGTAACAAAGCCCTTTTACTCTTTCCAATTGTTGTGGTGTTGCTATAAAAAAGGTGTTGTTGTTTGTATCCTCATAATGTGCTATCAATTCCTCCATGAAAATTGACCACGTAAAAAGTTGTTTACGAGAACAAATCCCTTTATACCATAAAAATTGATCCAGTTATAAATATGAAGATGCAATACATACCTTTTGTAATAGTGGTACACCATGTAAATCAAAATATTGCTCCATCTCAAGTATCCAATTTACCGGATCCTTGCCATCAAACTTCGTCATCTTGCTTTTTCTTGATTTTAGGAGCTCAATCTTGAAACAACTGTAGCTCTATATTTTCAGATCTTTAAGTTCTGAAATTGAGACCTACAATAGCACTCTACTTCCTCTTTCCAATGCCACTAGTATGATCCAAATTGGATTCTCCAAGGAAGAGTTATGTCAACTCTCCCACAGTGACCTGATTATAGACTAGTTTAGTAGAACGAACTTGTACGATGTGCCACGTGTCACTATTTCGACCTTTGGCTCTGAAAAATATATACAAGAAACTAACATCAGTCCTCTTTCTGTACCTTCTTACGAAATTTCAATCTGATTCTCAGAGAGAAAGTTATGACGATTTTCCCCAGGTCACCTGTTTGGAATGTAATTCAAGAGTCTTCAAAAAGACCAACTTCCTTAAATCATATATCTGCAAATATAGCACTAAAATATCTGAAATTTTGACCCAAGGTTCAGTGTGCTTTCGTCTCAAATGGATCTTTTTTTTCACTTCTAAAATGTCACAGAAAAAAAGTTATAGTGAAAATCCCACAATGGCCTATTTGGAGCAACGAAACCCTCGAATCCAAAGCTCTGATAGCAAATGTTATGAAACCAGCCCACAAAAAGATAGAAAAGATATATCAACGCCTTAGAATTTAGTCTCTTCGAGGAAACCTCATTTAAATTACATAAATGAACAATTTTTGGATGATACAAATGACAAGACCTCCTTTCTATATATAGGAGTCTAAGGGGTCATAATATAATCAGAGCCAACATAACAATAATAATATAAGGGCACAATAATAACAATAGTTGGCTTCTATGGGGCACAATAATAACAATAGTGGGCTTCTATGGGGACTACATGGGTACAACAATATAATAAGGGGGTGGTACTAATAACAATAAGGGGTTACACTAGTAGTATAGGGGCCTAACATTTTATAACATTTTTAAAAGCGTTTTGTAAATTTTGTTTAAGTGTTTATTAAAAGAATTTACTAAATCATTATAAACCTTAAACCATACACCCTAACACCTAAGCCCCAAAACCTAAACCCTAAACCCTAAACACTAAGCCCTAAACCCTAAAACATAAACTCAAAACCCTAAACCCTAAACACAAAAACATAAACACTAAACCCTAAAACATAAACCCTAAACCCCAAACCCCAAACACTATACCCTCAACTGTAAACCCAAGACCCTAACCATTTTATAACATTTTAAAATTTGTTTTGTAAAATTTGTTTAAGTGTTTATTAAGATCATTTACTAAAATATTGTAGACCCTAAACACTAAGCCCTAAACCTAAACCCAAACTCCAAACCTTAAACCATAAGCCCTAAGCCCTAAGCCTTAAATCCCAAACCCTAAACCGTAAACCCTGATCATTTTATAACATTTTGAAAAGTATTTTGAAACCTTTATATAAGTATTTATTAAAATCATTTACTAAAGTCTTGTAAACCTTAAACCCTAAAGCCTATTCCCTAAAGCCTGAACCGCAAACGCTTAATCCTAAACCCTAAACCATAAACCCTTAACCCTAAACCCTAAATTGTAAACCCTAAACCCTAAGTATTTTATAACATTTTAAAAAGTGTTTTGTAATTTTTATTTAAATTTTTATTAAAAGCATTTACAAAAGTTTTATAATCCATAAACCCTAAACCCTAAAACCAAAACCCTAAACCCTTAGCATTTTATAGCATTTTAAAAATGGTTTTCTATCTTTTATTTATGTGTTTGTTAAAAGAATTTACTAAAGTGTTATAAACCATAAACCCTAAACCGTAGCCCTAAAACCTATACACTAGACATTTTATAACATTTTAAAAAGTGTTTTGTAACTTTTATTAAGTTTTTACTAAAATCATTTCTGAACACTTATAAACCCTAAACCTTAAACCCTAAATCACAAACCCTAAACCCTAAGCATTTTATAACATTTTAAGAAGAGTTTTTTTAACTTTTATTTAAGTGTTTATTAAAAGAACTTACTAAATCCTTATAGATGTTAAATCTTAAATCATGAACCCTAAACCACAAACCACAAAACCCAAATTCTAAATACTAATCATTCTATGGCATTTAAAAAAGTGTTTTGTAACTTTCATTTAAGTGTTTACTAAAAGAATTTTCTAAAGTGTTATAATCCCTAAATCGTAAACACTAAAACCTAAACCTAAAACCCAAAACCCGAAACCCTAAGTATTTTATAACATTTTGAAAAATGTTTTGTAACTTTTATTTAACTTTTTATTAAAATAATTTACTAAATTGTTATAAAACCTAAAACCTATGCCCTAAAATGTAAACCCCAAACCCTAAAACTTACACCCTAAACCGTAATCATTTTCAAACATTTTAAAAATGATTTTGTAGCTTTTATTTAAGTGTTTATTAAAACAATTTACTAAAGTGTTATAAAACCTAAACACTAAGCCCCAAACACTACACGTGAAACCCTAAAACCTAAACCATATGTATTTTATAACATTTTAAAAAGAGTTTTCTAAATTTTATTTAGGTGTTTATTAAAATGATTTACTAAAGTGTTATAAACCTTAAAGCCTAAACCCTAAGAATTTTAGAACATCTAAAAAAGTGTTTTGTAACTTTTATTTAAGTGTATATTGAAAGCATTTACTAAAGTGTTATAAAAATTAAACCATAAACCCGAAACCCTAAACCCTAAACAACCAAACTTTAAAACCTAAACCCTAATCATTTTATAAAATTTTAAAAAGAATTTACTAAAGTGTTAAATCCTAAACCCTAAACTATAAACCATAAACCCTAAACCCTTAATGCTAATTTTATTTTAATACTTTGAAAAGCGTTTTGTAACTTTAGTGTTATAAATCCTAACCCATAGACCCTAAACCCTAAACCCTAAACCCAAAACCCAAAACCCAAAACTCGAAACCCTATGTCCCAAACTGTAAACCCCAAACGGTAAACCCTAAACACTAGGAATTTTATAACATTTTAGAAAGCGTTTTGTAAATTTAATTTAAGTGTTTATTAAAAGAATTTACGAAAGTGTTATAAAACCTAAACCCTAAACCCCAAATCCCAAACCCTATATCCTAATTCTTATAGCCTAAAGGATAAACCCTAAAATCATTTACTAAGGTCCTATAATTCCTAAACCCTAAAGCCTAAAGTTGAAAGAATTTACTAAGGTTTTATAAACTCTAAACCCTAAAATCCAAAATCTAAACCCTAAACACTAAGCCCTAAAGCCCAAACCCTAAAACCTAATGATTTTATAACATTTTAGAAAGTGTTTTGCATCTTTTATTAAAGTTTTTACTAGAACGATTTACTAAAGTGCTATAAACCCTACGCCCCTAATCCCTAAACCCTTAACCTTAAACCCCAAACCCCTAAACCCTAAAAAACCCTAAACCCTAAAAAACCATAAACCATAAAAAGCCTAAACCCTAAAAAAGCATAATCCCTAAAAAACTCGAAACCCTAAAAAATCATAAACCCTAAAAAACCATAAACCCTAAAAAACCCTAAACCCTAAAAACCCCAAACCCTAAAAACCAAAAAAACCGTAAACCCTAAAAATTATTTTTAACTTTTTTATAAGTTTTTATTAAAAGAATTTTTGAAAGCATTATAAACCATAAGCCCTAAACCCTAATACCCACACCCACAACCTAAACGCTAAACGCTAAACCAAAAGCACTTTACAACATTTAAAACCCCAAACCCTAAACACCAAGAATTTTATAACATTTTAACAAGCGTTTGTAACTTTTTTCTAAGTGTTTATTTAAAGAATCTACTAAATTGTTATAAACCCTAAACCGTAAAACCTACACCCTAAGAATTTTATAGAACTTAAACAAGAGTTTTGTAACTTTTTTTAAAGTGTTTATTAAAAGAATTTAGTAGTGTGTCCCTCAAAACTAAACCCTAAGCATTTTATAACTTTTTAGCAAGTGTTTTGTAACTTTTCTTAAGTGTTTATTAAAAGGATTTACTAAAGCTTTATAAACCCTAAACCCTAAACTCTAAACACTAACATTTTATAACATTTTAAACCCTAAACCCTCAGCATTTTATAACATTTTAAAATTGTTTTGTAACATTTTTTTAAGTGTTTATTAAAAGAATTTATTGAAGTGTTATAAGACCTAAACCCTAAACCCTAAACGCTGAGCATTTTATAAAATTTTAAGAACCGTTTTGTAATTTTTTTAAGTGTTTATAAAAAGAATTTACAAAGGCCTTGTTAATCCTAAACCATAAACCTTCACCATTTGATAACATTTTAAACCCTAAACCTAAACCCTAAGCATTCAATGACATTTTAACAGGATTTTCGTAACTTTTTTTCATGTGGTTATTAAAAGCATTTACTAAAATGTTATAAACCCTAAATCCTAAATTGTAAGCATTTTATAACATTTTAAACCCAAAACCTTGAATCCTAAAGCCTAAAGACTAAAATATAAACCCTAAGTATTTTATAACATTTTAACAAGCGATTTCTTACATTTTTTAATTGTTTATTAAAAGCGTTTATTAAAGTGTTATAAACACTAAACCCTAAACCTTGAGCATTTTATAGAATTATAGAACCTAAACCCTACAACCTAAGAATTTTATAAAATTTTAGCAAGTGGTTTGTAACTTTTTCTTATATTCTTATTAAAATAATTTATCAATCTATTATAAATCCAAAACCGTAAACCATAAACCCTATCCCTAACCGCTAAGAATTTTATAACATTTGAAAATACATCTGTAACTTTTTTAAGTGTTAATAAAAAGCATTTAATAAAGTTTTTTAACCATAAACCCTAAACCCTAACCATTTTGTAACATTTTAAGTGTTTATTTGAATAATTTACAAACGTGTTATAAAACCTAAATCCTAAACCCTAAACACTAAACACTAAACCCCAAAGCCCAAACCCTGACCCTAAAAACTAAGCATTTTATGATCTATTAAAAATAAATTTTTAACATTTATTTAAGTGTTTATTAAAATAATTTACTAAGGTGTTATAAAACATAAACCCTAAACCCTAAACCCCAAACCCTAAACCTTAAACCCTAATCATTTAATAAATTTTTGAAATGTGTTTTGTAACCTTTTATAAGTGTTTATTAAACCACTTAAGAATGTTTTAAAAAGCCTAAATTCTAAACCCCAAACCCTAAACACTAAATCCTAAACCCTAAATAATAATCCCTAAACCCTAAATCCTATAAACTAAA
This sequence comes from Pinus taeda, assembly GCA_000404065.3. Taxonomy (NCBI): domain Eukaryota; kingdom Viridiplantae; phylum Streptophyta; class Pinopsida; order Pinales; family Pinaceae; genus Pinus; species Pinus taeda. The sequence continues at coordinate 15,129 of APFE030522290.1, read as the reverse complement.
CCCTAAACACTAAGAAATTTGTAACATTTTTAAAATCGTTTTGTAACTTCTATTTAAGTGTTTATTAAAAGAATTTACCAAATTGTTATAGACCTTAAATCATACACCCTAAAACCTTAACCCCAAAACCTAAACCCTAAACCCTAAACCCCAAGACCTAAACCCTAAACCATAAACCCTAAGAATTTTATAATAGTTTAAAAAGAATTTTGTAACTTTTATTTAAGTGTTTATTAAAACAATTTACTAAAGTGTTATAACCCTAAACCCTAAACACAAAACCGTAAACCCTAAACCCCAAAACGTAAAATCTAAACCCTAAACCCCAAACCCCAAATCTATATCCTAATCATTCAATGACATTTTAACAACCTTTCTGTAACTTTTTTTGAAGTGTTTATCAAAAGCATTTACTCAAATGTTATAAACTCTAAATCCTAAACCATAGGCATTTTATAGCATTTTAAACCCAAAACCCAAAACCCTAAAGCCTAAACTCTCAACCCTAAGTATTTTATAACATATTAACAAGTGTTTTCTCACTTTTTTAAGTGTTTATTGAAAGCATTTACTAAAGTGTTATAAACCCTAAACCCTAAACCATGAGAATTTTATATAATTTCAAATTATAAACCCTAAATTTCAAAACCTAAACCCTAAACACTAAGAATTTTATAACATTTTAATTTTGTAAATTTTTAAAGTGTTTATTAAAAGAATTTAATAAAGTGTTATAACCCTAAACCCTAAACCCAAAGAATTTTATAGCATTTTAACAAGTGTTTTGTAACTTTTATTTAAGTGTTTATAAAAATAATTTACTAAAGTGTTATAAACCCTCAAGCCTAAAGCCTAAATACTAAACCCTAAACACCAAACCCCAAACCCCAAACCCTAAAACCTAAGAATTTTATGATCTATTTATTATAATTTGTAGCTTTTATTTAAGTGTTTATTAAAATAATTTCCTAAGGTGTTATAAAACCTAAACAATAAACCCTAAATCCCAAACCCTAAACCCTAAACCCTAAACCATAAACCCTAAACAAGATTTATCTAAACTTTCATGACGCGAGCTCCATTAGCATTAAGTGCTCCATTATTTTATATGGTTTCATATCTTAATCTTATCTCACACAAACCCTAGTTCCCAATAATGCACCAAAGCATTAACCCTCTCATTACCAAAGAAGGGCCTAATATGATTACATCAAGAAGATATGGATGATCTAGTGGCTAAGTTGTGAGAATGAGGACACTCTCCCAGTTTTATAAGATAGGTCACTTAGGAAAATGATAGAAAATGGATCAAGTGTGCAACAACCTAATCTAATTTATTATATTATATCCACATTAGGATAGTCTAGTGAATATGTAGAAGTGTCATGTGGTGGTTGGAAGCCACCTCCAATGTGGCGTGGTCTTTAAGCTCAGGATCCACATTTCAAGCACTCCTCGTGACATGGTTTTGTGCTCTCTAAAAGAGGATCCAAACTTTAATTTTCCTCAACATGTCCTAATTCAAAACAAACTCCAAGTATTGCACTCTCCAATAAAGAATCCCTCAATACAACCACTCAACATATTAGACTATGACGTGCTTGTAGTCGTCCTAGGGAAGAGCGCTTTTTCTCCTAGTGCATGTTATGATGATCCAAACATGTGAAAGAATGCAACAAAATAAAAATATAGACACAAAGATAGATTTTAAGAATAAATAAAACTTCATATCATTAATATCAAAGAATTGAAATATCTTTACATACAAAATGGAAATAAACTAGCTTGGGCAATGGGAGCTTATCTCTAAGAAGAGATGTGGAGACTACATGCCTCTGAAAGGTGTTACAATGAGGTTTGAATACATATTTGTTATTGAGATATAATGGAAAACACTAAACATCCAAAAACCTAACCCTAGGACATGAAGCGCCAAAACTATGGGCCCCATTGGCGTAAATTGGTACATCAACTTCCAGGGGTCGTAACTTTGGCATATGATCTTTGTTTGACTATCATAGTAGCTCATTTTTAATATCTCGAAGATGATGTCAAAAGAATGTTGGCTAGCCCATTTTGGGATATAATGGTCTCTCTGATTTCCCTAAAAATGTTGTTTAGGGCCTCAAAACGGCTCTAGAAGTTCAAGGCTCGAGAAACTGCCAGAAATAGTAAATTGTGCTACAATTAAGGAACCCAAAAAATTGAAAGAGATAGTGTTGGAGTCCAAGTGGAATAGGCAGGTGGCCACCAATATCCAACTGGATCGCCAGCCATGCTAAATACAGTAAACTATGGTTAACAATCATAGACCATGGTAACCATACATAACTATGGTCAGTCATAGTAAACCAAATTGATCACCATTGTTATACTATGGCTGATAATGTGTAATTATTGTTAAACATCACCAAATATTTTTTTACTATGGTTAATGATTGTTTGACTACAGTTGAACATGGTTGACTATGGTTGTTTATTTTGACTTTTGAAGGATTGACTATATTTGACTATGGCACCAAGTTGAATATTGTTAAATATAGTCAATGAAGGGTTGACAAAATTTGACATTTAAAAATTGTCTACCAAGTTTTGACGACATTTATCTAATGTGGTTTGATAATGATTGACAATTAATATTAATATTAAAATTAAAATAATCATGAAAAACATAAACCTAGTAATAATAATAAACTAAAAACTACAACATAATAACAAACTTAAATCTAAATTTAATAACAAAACACATTATATTATATTAAAACCAAACCTATTTTTTTATAAAACCTAACCACTTACATATTAAAACTTTGAAAACATAAAAAAGTATCACGGAATTAAAATAGTCTAATATAATAAACATTTTACTAAATACAAAACCATTATGGTTTACCATGATTTACATTATTTTATAATCTCATATTACACTAAAAAAATTACAACATTCATTGCCATATTCTTATGAAATCATTTCATATGTATAATATATAAAGATTCTTATAAAATAAATATATATGTATAATATATACAAAGTGTCATATTATATTATATTAAAACACATAATTTTATATTTAAAAGTTAAAAATTGTCATTTAAAACATGTCATCAAATGAAAAGTTAAGTGTTACAGCTATGCCTCCAAAACTCCAACAATCGTTCAAGAATATATCTACAATATATGTACATAGTAACATAGTAACCATTTTAGAGTGGGTTACAACTATGGCTGCAAAAGTACACAATATATATATATATAAGGTTATATATACAAGGTTTTATTAGATGACATAGACATCAAAACTATATCATACTATATTGACACTAAAATTTAAACCTAAATAATTTTTAGGGTGTGGTATAACTATGGCCTCAAAAGTTCTACTCCATTGCAAGACACATGTTTTAATGGGCATGGCTATTTAAATTGTAACAAATATTTTAGAGTAAGAGGCACACATTAATATCAATGTTAATAGTAATATTAATATTAATGATAATAGTAATATTATTATATTAACATTAATATTAGTATATATTATATTGATTACTATATGAAAAAAAATATGTTGTTATTTATATTACTTGTATTAAGGCTTCAATGTAATAATTTTGATAAATAGTCAATAGTATTCATATTCATAAATTATGGTTTTATGTATTAGTTAATAATCAAACTATTAATACTTCATGTGGTTTAATAAATTAATAAATGATTAATTAAGGCCTACTATAATTGTTATTGTTTAATAAGTTTGTCAATGTTTAATAAGATTGATTTATTAATGTTAACCATTAATGATTATGTTAGCCACATTAACAATCTCACCTAGTTAACAAAAATATTAAATTGTTACATTTAATAATATTATTACATAAATAATTATTATACGAAATTATTAAGAATATGTTAACCTTATTATTAATAACATTAATGTTATATTGAAAATATTATATTTTATTAATGTTGTTGTTAATGTCTAAAATGTAACTATTATGAACATTATTTATGAATATTAATGATAATACATAAATATTATTAATTAAGTTTTATTAATGTTAATATTATAGCTTAGTTATTATTAATATTATTAATATTTCTAATAATGTGTAATCTTTTTACATATTAATATATGTGTAATATTTGTATTTATAGATAATAATATATTAATAATAAACCTAATTTTATAGCACATATTTATTAAGCTTATTTTATAAAGTTTATGTTACTAATAATATATTTATTGATTATGATTTAATATACTTGTTAATATTATAGGGTGGAGTTATGCTTAAATATGCTCATTTTTATTCAAAGGTAAAGATTCCTAGTACTTATTATCTTAATTAATTGTTTTTTAATATTTGTATTCTTAATATAAAATTTACTAATTTTATTATTATTGTATTATTATTGTAATATCCAAAGAGACCAAACTTTCTTTATAAAAAATCTTCAATCACTCAAAACAAAGAGTTGTTTACTACCAGCTTTATAAGGTATGTATGTACCTTGGTTAGTTTTAATTAAACCTTAGTAAAAAACTCAAAACCTAAATTTGAAACTGATTTGGCTATTTTAATTAAACCTTAATTTAAATCTCAAAACCTCAATTTGAAACTGATTCGTACATTATGTTAGTTATTCTATATCAAGCATATTGCATTGAAATTTTATTAGATTATAATTTTGCAAGAAGAGTTGTAGTGTACATTGGCTAAATTCTCATAGGAAACTTCACTTCAATCTAAAACTCAAAACCTAGATTTTAAACTCGTTCATGCACTATGTGAGCTATTCTTTAACAATTGTACTGCATTGCAATTCTATTGCATTAAAACTTTTCAAAACTAATTGTAGCTTACAGTAGCTAAATTCTCATAACAAACTTCAACAAGAACCATTTGGAAGAACATAAGAACATTATTACATGTGGTCATAGGCATATTAAACTTTCTTTTATTAAGATGATTTTAAATTTATTTTATTAATAATAAAAATAATAGTTTTATAAACCTTATTGTAGTTTTAATATTTGTATTTGTAATTAAAAATACATTAATATTAATAATAAGATAACATATATATTTTTAATATTAAAATAAAATTTATAAAATCTGTACGAAATTTGAAAAATACAACATTCACTCATATTTAGATATTAAACTTTCTTTTTTGAGACTATTTTAAATTTATTTTATTAGTAATATAAATAATAGTTTTATAAACGTTATTTTAAGTTTAATGTAGTTTTAATATTTGTATTTGTAATTAAAAATACATTAATATAAATAATAATATTAAATATATATTTTTAATATTGAATTAAATTTTATAAAATCTGTATGAAGTTTGAAAAATACAACATTCACTAATATTTACATATTCAATAAAAAAGAATTCAACCGATGTTAATTGTGAATGTTGTGTGATAATTAAATTAAAACATAATATAACATTAAGTATTCAAAACAAAACTGTTGTTGAACATGCTAATGTATTTATCATTGTTGATACAAAGAATATTGAGATTCAATGTGATTTTGGAAGCTCATATAGTGGCTTTAACTATCCCCCCCATCAGTCTCAGTTCTCAAATACCTAATTTATCTATTATAAATCATGGATTTACCATGGTTTATACAAGGAATATTGAGATTCCATGTATTTTGGAAGCTCATATGGTGGCTTTAACCATCCCCCCATCACTCTCAATTCCCAAATACCTAATTTGTCTATTATAAATCAAAATGTACGTGAAATCCTTAGAAATACATCACAAAATTTTAGACAACAAGGGTAGAGTTATTATTACAACATAAATGAAGATAAAATACAATGCCTTAGACATTATATGTTATACAACGTGTCTTTCTAGTGCACCTTATAAAAGGCAATATAGGTCCTTCTAGATCCTAACTAGAGCATTTGCCATCTACAGTTTTTGGTCAACAATATTGTAGGTTTTCAAGGCATCTCTTCAAGCTCACCAAGCTGTCTTAGATGCATCAAATGTTACACTAAAAGCTATAATCACACCAACAATCTCACAATTTGAAATCACATTTTCTGATGAGAGGTCACAAGTTCAATTCTCTGAAAACCCTCGAGGTCAAGCTCCATGGTTGAGCCGACAGGAAGTGATCCCTTCATGTGGATCTTCATGTTATAAATATTCTATGGATGTAGTGGTCACGAATCTCTGGAGTCCATGGACAACATAGAAAAAAAGGGCTTAAGTTATATCAAACCCAACAAATTATAACTCAAATAATATCAAGGGTGGAACTCCATTGGTTTTGGTGTGAAACTAAATGCAATCAACTTGATGGTTAATAATTTCACATAAAATAACCACAAGCCATTAAATATCAAACAAATAGGGAATTTTTTCTTGTTGGAGGAAGGAACTTGACTAAGAAACAAGAAACCCAAGTCTACTCAGAAAGGAGGGAGAAATGGCAAAAAAAATCATTGGAAGACATCCTTTCTTAGGAGGCATGGAATCACTTTGAGAAGTGAAAAAATATATGCAGATGAGAGAAGAAAGCATTGGAAGAAGATGAAGAGAAGAGGGATAAGGTGAAGGCTTCAAGGCCTAGGCATGGTAAGACAAAAGGGGAATTCCTACTTTTTTGCAGCAAAAATAGCTACGATGTTAAGAGGTTATTTGATATACATATAGTATACCTATATGACAATATTTTTGGTTTTCATAAAAAAGTAAATTTATAAAGAAACTCCCTTATCACCACTTCTACATAATAGTTAAAGTGAATGTGGTAGAAGAGAGTAAAAAATTATAACTTATCAAGAAAGTGAAGGCCATAGATGAGAACATCCAAGTCTTCACTAAATCAATGGTGATATGAATATCTTGACTAAGTTTTATTTGGAATTTTCTTTTACAAATCATGCCATGTTTTTTAGAAGTGTGATGTATGGCCTACTGGGCTTGTAACCTCACTCCCATGAACTCGGGATGTCTAGATTGTCACACTTGTGACAACATTATGTTCGTTTATGGATAATATTCCCTATTTATTTTAATTGGAACATATCATTCAATGAACTTGTGACCACAGTTTGACGAACCTCGAGTGTTCGGATCGTCACATTTATGACAACATGATGCTGGTTTTTAAAGAGAAAAAATATATCCTATTCGTTCGAATTACAATGTAGTATTTTTTGAACTTGTGATTATAGCCCATTGAACTTGGGAATATCGTATTGTTGTACTTGTGCACATAATTTGAAGAAGTTGGGACGTTTTTTCATTAGGGTTGTGGCAACAACAACTTCTTACGACTAATTCATCACAAGTTTGATGATATGTCTATCAAATGTCCATCACATCTACGACAAAAAGTCAATGATTATGTCATTATACTAGTGATGGGATTTGGGTCACAAGTGAGAAAAACACTATGATGTGTAAATGCGTTGAATGTATGACGAAAATATGTGGTTACCAATAGTATGATGAAATTGTTTCGATGAATATTCCATTTATTAGGTGTTGGAAGTCTGATGGTGTGTCATCAAAATATTGTCTAAACAATATTGGAAAGTATACTTATTTTTAGAAATGAGGAGGTGGAAGTAGATTCATTATTTGGAAGAATGTATTGGCAATATCAATGTCATACCCTAGTTCATTATGTTCGAATGCATGTACCAATATTCCCTCCATGGCATGGGTATTAGATACAAAATCATCCATACCAATCTCTATAGAGTTTCCTTCATCCTTAACATGTGAAGAACTTATGTTATTATAGACGTTATGAATTGGTGATTTTGAATGTAGTGGAAATTAAATAAGTGATTGATTCAACCATGCTTGGTATGTTTCCCCTATGATATTTTCTCATTTAATAACATTTTCGTGATTTAAAATCATATTGCCATGTAATAGTACATGGTATTTAAGTTTCTCTTCATTAGAATCGTAATTGTTAAAATATTGAACATCACATCAATATTATTAGTAAGAAAATACATTTATTATGTTTAAACATTGCACCAAACATTTAGCAGAAGCATGGAATTTCTTAATCATTTTTTATTTTTGCCCCAAGGGGACATCTAGAGGTACACCCAATGAAAGGAATTTTTTATGACCAGGTGGTCTACACAAGTTATAGCTTATTGAAAAATCATCACGAGTAGACAAACTTTGTATTGCATACATAAATACAAATCATAAAGAACTCTTTGTCAATGAAGTGTTCCTGAAAGTAATAATTTGCACTAAAAATGAGGACTTATACCTATTTATGAACCCTTTTGTTTGTCCCATGAATTCATGGATGACAACAAATATATGATAGGTTTTTGTTGTTAAAGTTTCTATAAACATAACCATCCATGCAGATACTATACAGAAAAATGTTATAATTGTATTTACCAATATTCAAGTAACTAGAGTGACTATATAGAGGACCGGAAAATGGCATACATGTTCCTTTATTGTTTTTGTGGAATAGATATATGTGAAAGGGTGAAGAACCCAAAATTTGCAACACCTATTTTAGACATGGAAATCATATGAATATTACCATAAAATGAGTTTCAATTTCAATATTGGGCATTGGCATGGAAGATGGCAAAGAACATATAAAGCACGCTACCTTCTAACAATTGAAGTGACTTCTGTGTGTACCTAGATATTTCTACTCTCAACTCATACAATTTTTTCAATTGTAATGCCCCATATTAATAGATCAAAAAATAATATTTCTAATAATAATAATAATGAGTATTAATATATAAATACATGATGATGATAATAGTAATAAATAAATAAAATAACAAATAATAAAGAAAGATAATAATAGTAAATAAATAAAATAATAGATAACAAAGTGAAATCTCTAATAGGTAAATAAAAATAAGCTATAAAAATAGTAAGAATAAGTTAATAGAAAGTAAACATTAATAAATTAAGAAAAAAAATTGAATTAAGAAAGCTTAGGAAAAGAAAAATAGAAGTTAGCATCGTGTCACATAGATTCCCATCCAATCCTCATTCTATTTAATGGATGAAAGGTAGAATATAGCCATTCATTATTTCTAGAGAAGAATGTTGAAGAAAAAATATAAACTAGCTATAATAGTTGATTGAGGGCTCTCAAGTGGCCAACTCTATAAAGATTCTATGCAGTTGAGCCTACAATTGGATGGAGAGTCATCTCCAAAGTGCTGTTGTGGCCAACAAGATCCAAGAAGAAAAACAAGTTCAAAATATGCAGTAAGAGATATATTCGCTTTACAAATAAGTCTTTACTTCTCATTTTTTTGTAACTTATATTGTAATGAGTTGAATATTTCTATTTTAATTATTAATTATTTCTGATGATTGCATTTTGTATCAAATCTCGATTCAAACACTTAGAACCTATAGGATCTTCACGTTAACCTTTTTTGTTATTAGTTTTTATTTTAATAAGATTAATTTACATGATAAATTAATTTGACCATTGATATCTCGTAAAAGAAAACATTATAAGATGAATTATGAAAATGGGAAAAGAAGAAGAAGATTTTATATTAATTATTTAACTAAAATCACGTAAATAAATTATATATTCTGCATTATTTTTGTTCAACACAAATAAAATTCATACCCCATTTCAAGAATTTTAATATTACATCACTATAAATAAGATATATTGATTTTGACAATAATAATCAATGTGAAATCCTAGATCAAATCATTTTAATTTTAAATATTAAAATCAAAACAAATTAAATGACATGGAATAACTTCCCTATTATATTTTAGAAAAAACAAAAAAAACCAAAGAAACCTATAGAACATACGTTGTGGTTTGTGTTTGAAAGATAAAATCCAATCCCTAGGTCAACCAATTTAATTTTTTCTCATAAGAAGTGTACTGAAGAAATTTAAATCAAAGTTTTAATTGGATGCTCTTAATTAACAAACAATTAATTCTTCCATAAGTTTATGACCAGCCAAAAAATAATGTAAGCCTAAAGCCTAAAACAATGGATCAATACCAATGATGGTAGCTCAAGACTTTCATTAAGAGCTAGAGACCTTAATGTTTTTGTCTCTTACTGGTCTACATGCTTTAAAAGAGGCAGATTGGAACGTTATTTATGATATATGGAAATAAATGAAAAACAGAAAGCCTTTTCCATTGGACAGATAGATTATATTTTCAATGATGTAAATCCAAATACTTCTGAATATCATCAAATGAATAAAAGAAACATATGATTATATTTTTAAATGGAATTTGAGAAAAATGTTTTCTTATTTACTATGTTTTATTGAGATTTCATTTTGATTTTAATGTAGATAGCTTTTAAATTGTTAAGATTTTAAAAATTTAGGACACTATTTCATTTTGACATTCTTTTTTAATAACCTTTAATATTTATTGGTTTAGATGAATATATATTATTTCATTTGAAATTAAGACCATCTCTTCAAACTTAAATACTACTCAATAGAGAGCCCCTGCCAAAACAAAATGGAAAAAGAAATTGAAGAAAATTCAAAATGTTATTGAAATATAATATTAATTAACAACAAAATAGAAGCAAATTTTGATCATTTTTAAACAACTAAAAAGGACCCATCATTCTAGAAAGGCTCCATGGACCTGACATCAAATTTTGTTAGTTTTTGTAATATATTGTTAATGTATTTTGTAATTGTTCTCCTCATAATAAGATTAGTATGCTACTAGTGTTTCACATGAAGCTCATATCGTGATCATGGTAAAATGGAATTGTAATGTATCCATGTAAAATGAAAACTATAATGTATCTATAACTTAATATGAATAGAAAGATATAAAATATTTTTTCTTCTGAGAAAAGAATTTAGAGAACTACTGAGAATTAATTTTTGGGACATATAGTTCAAAATATACAAATTGATAGAGCAATCAAAAATATGTCTTCCTATAAAATTGGTTAACCTTAGGAAAAAATACATATTGTAGTGCTCCTTTTATTTCAATTGAAATGGGCCATGAACCATGATGTAAATGATGTGGCATTATTGGATTAATAAACTTATAAGAAATGAAAAAGGAGGATTTAATTTTTCCTTGCCTTAAAATGGATATACCTCAATTTTTTCCTCCATTTTCTTTCTTGTTTGGAGTGTAGATTTTATCTCAAGTTGTGGCACATGGTGGGAGGCATTAATCTAATAAAAGTTTAGCCGCACATGATAAATCTTCATCTCTAGTTCATTCAAGCTTCACAGACAATCAAGTCTCCCATTATATGATGTATCACTCTATGTCATTAGTATTTATAAGTGTCATGTGTTTATTATTGGTAAATTAATTAATAGTAATAAGATTTTGGATTTTATATATGGCAATAAAATTTATGTCATTAAATAAATGAGAATATTTAGTGTTTAAAAAAAGTGTAGATTATTGGTTAAATTACATATAATTTTAGAGACATTTTAAGTTATTAAAAAAAAAATTATGACAAACTTTTATGTAAAAAGTAAAATAAATTTATATTTATTTTATTTTAAGTGAACAAATATTTTGATATAAGTATGAGTAAGTTTAATACAATTCATCAAGTATTTATTTTAGTAGTAAGTTTTGGAATGTGTTGATGGAAATTTTAAAATATTAGTGTTATGAATGATAAATAGTTAAAAACAATGGATGTAATCTAATTATAATACATAATTTTGTAATGATTCTTGTTCATGAAATTAAGATTATGGTATTAATATTAAAATTGAAAATAATATATTAATAAGTATATTGGAAGTTAAATTTCATATAGAGGTATATATTTTAAAATTATGATAGTTACCTAATAAATTTAAAGAGTGTGATTTAATTGAGTATGTGAGAAAGATAAAAAAAGATTTTTATAATTTGAAAATTAGTCAGGAATGTCATTTTGTTAGATATATTCAATTTAGATTTTACTATGATTCATGATTTTTTTGGCATAATAATGTTTTAAATTTATTTATCGGTAGTATGATCTTGTAGTTCATAACAGTGAGTAACTTTTCATAATTTTGGAAACTAGGGTTGATTGAAGGATAATTTCTTATTAACAAATTTATATGTTATTATGGCTTAATTTACGTTTCATATACTAGAAAAGAAAGATAATAGATGAGGGATCTTCTTTTGAGTATGGCATAGCCTCTTGTTGGTCATGAAATTGGAAATAAGCGAGAAAATGCATATCAAAATTATCACTTAAGAGATGTATTTCAACATTCCATGGTGGTATTATGGTTTAGGAAGGTGTTGTATTGGATGTAAAACTTGATATTTTATTTTATTTTGTATTTATTACTATAAATTTTAAATGTAAGGATAATGATGTTGTATTCTTATAATGCCATGTCGATTATTTTCCATGATATTATGTTGTTATTTCGTCTCTCTCTCTCTCTACCTCTCTCTCTCTCTCTCTCTCTTGCTCCTACTCCCCCTTTCCCTCTCCTACTATCCCAGTTTCTTCCCCCTCCCTCCCTCACTCTCCCACTCTTTCTTCCCCTCTTTTCTCTCCCTCTCGCTCTCTCCCTCTCTCTTGCTCTCTCCCTCTCTCTCCATGTCCTCCATTCATCCTCTCTCCCATTCTCTCCATTTTCCTCTCCCTCTCCCTCTCCTAGGCCCCCTTTCACGACATAGATCGATCCTCCTCTTGTGCTCTCTCCCCATCTCCATATCCCTCCCCTACCTCTCTCTGTCTCTCCCTCTTTCCCTACCTTTCTCTCCTTGTCTATCTCACTCTCATTATCTCCCTCTCATTACCTATCTCAATCTCTCTCTATCTCTCTCCCCCCCCTCACCCTCCTTCTCTCCCTATCTCTTCTCCTCTCTGTGCCTCTCAGCCACTATTCCTCCTTCCCTCCCTCCCTCTCTTTCTCCCTCTCCTCCCCTCCATATATCTCTCCCTACCTCTCCCTCCCTATCCCTCTCTCCCTCCCTATCCCTCTCTCCCTCTCATTCTCTCTCCCTCCCTCACTCTCCCTGTCCTACCGCCCTCTCTCTCCTGCTATCTCCCTCTTCCTCTCCCTCTCCCTCTCCCCCTCCCCCTCTCTCACCCTATTGTCATCTCCCACCCTTGCCCTCTCTAATTCTCTTCCCTTCGCCCTCCCCCTCTCCAGTGCTCTCTCTCGTTATCTCTACCAATCGTCCCCCTCTTTATCTCCCTTCCTCTTTCTTACTCACCCACCCTCCTCCTCCTAATCCCCATCTCTATTTCCCCTCTCTTAGCCCACATATCTCTTTCTTTACCCCTCTTCATCCTCCCCCTCCCTCACGCTCTACCTCTCCCTATCCTCCTCTATCCCTCCCTCTCTCTCCTCCTTCTCCTCCCTCCCTCCCTCTCTCTCCTCCTCTCTCCTCCTCTCTCTCCACCTCTGCCTCTCCCCCTTCCCCTCTCCTGCTCTCATACCCTCCCACTCTCATACCCTCCCGCTCTCACTCCCTCTCCTACTGTCCAACTATCTCCCCCATTTTTCTATCTCTCCGCTCCTCCCCCTCTCTCCCCCACTCCCCTATACCTCTCCCCCCTCTCTTTATCCCTCTCTCCCTCTCTATCTCTCCCTCTCCTCCTCTCTCTCTTTCTACCTCTCCCTCTCCGCCTACCCCTCTCCCTCTCTCTGCCCCTCTCGCTCTCACTCCCCTTCTCCCTCTCTACCTCTCTCTCCCCCATTATCTCTCTCCCTCTCTCTATTTCACCTCATCTATCCCACCTTTCCCCTATCTCTCTCTAATTCTCTCTCTTCCACCTCCCTGCTCCTCTCTCTCTCCCTCCCTCTCTCGCCCCCACCCTCTCTCTCCCCCCCTCACTCCATCTCTCTCACACTCTCCCCACCCATTCTCCCCCCTATCCCTCTCTCTCTATCTCTCTCCCACTCCCTCTCTCTTTGTCCCTCTCACCGACTCCCTTCTCTCTCCCCTCTCCTCGCCTCCCTATCTCGCCTCCCTCCCTTTTCCTTCATCTCCCTCCTCTCCTCTTCCTCTTCCTCTTCCTCTCCCCCTCCCTCTCCCCCTCTCTCACCATATCCCCTTCCCCCACTCTCGGGCACTCCTGTTCGCAATACCTCTCTACCCATCCCTTCTCGCCCCACTCCCCCTCTCTCTCTCACACTCTTTATCACTTTATCTCTCCTACTTTCCCTACCCCCTCCCCTAACTCTCCCTCCCTCTCCCTCTCTTTCTCCCTCTCTGCCCTCCCCCTTTCCCTCTCTCTTCCCCTCCCCAACGCCTTCACCCTCTCCCTTTCCCTCTCTCTCTACCTTGATCTCTCTCTCTCTCTCCCCCATCTCCCTCTCTAACCCTACGATCTCTCTCTCTCTCTCTCCCTCCCCATCTCCTTCCTCCCAAATCCATCTCTCATCCCACTTCCCCCCTCTCTCGCCCCCACTCCCTCCCCCTCTCTTCTTTCTTTGTCTTCCTCTCTCCCTCCCTCTCTCTCACTCTCTCCCTATCGCTATGTCTGTCCCTCCCCTTCCTATTCTCTCTCTCTCTCTCTCTCTCTCTCCTCCACCACCCTCCCACCCTATTTTCCTCTCCCTCTCCCCTCCCCTTCTCATGCTCCCTCTTCATCTCCCTCCCTTTCCTCCTCTCTCTCTATCACTCTCCCTGCTTCTCCCTCTCCCTCTGTCCCCCTCTCTCTCTCCCCCTCTACTCATCTCCGACTCTCTTTCCATCACCCTTTCTCTCTCCAGCTCTCTCTCCCACTCCCACTCTCCATCCCTCTCTCTCTCTATTTGTTTCCCTATATTTGCCTCTCTCTTCCTCTACCCTTGCCCCTCTCTCTGGTTCTCCCTCTCCTTCTCCCCCTCTATCCCCCCACCTATCTCTCTCTCTTCCCCATATCCCCCCAGTCCCTCACTATCCACTTCCCACTCCACCCCGCTCATTCTCTCCCTATCTCTATCTCACTCCCTCCCTCTCTCACCCCCTCTACATCTTCCTCTCTTCTTTCTCCCTCTCCCTTCTTTCCTCTATCTCCCTCTCTCCCTTCCCCTGTCGTCCCTCCTTCTCTCTCTCCCTCTGCCATGGTCTCTCTCTCGCTGTCTGCCCCTCTCTCTCCTCCTTCGATCCTCTGTCCCAATATCTCCGCCCCCGTCCCTCTCCCTC